>PVHP010000351.1:0-136695 GCA_004024765.1 Zapus hudsonius | reverse complement strand
TCACTGGCCAACATATAGGTAAAGCTTGTATTTTTTATCCTTTCAAGAGACACAATTAGACTAAATCTTCAAACATACATATGGATATATATATATATATATATATATATATATATATATATATATATATATCCCATAATGGCATATACATGTAATAATGATAAAGCCATATCTATTTACGTAGCCACATAAGAACATGTCTTAGAATTTTTTTTATTCTTTTGCATATCCTATATCTGTGGGCCTCTCCCTCTTTGAGATATGCATGTGAAGAATCAGAGGTAATATTGTTTTTCTCAAATATAGCAAACATTCTAATAATTTCAATTAAAATTACAACAAAAAGTCAACGTATATCAGCATCCCTTAACAGATACTGGTTTCCATTTCTTCCCTTTTTTTAAAGTGAATATTGTGGCTCAATATATTGGCTTACTTTCTCTTTTCATTACTATGCCAACTAGAGTTTCAGGATTACTGGAGCCACAATGACAGAGATTAACGGGTGAAATCACAGAAAGAAATTTAGGTTCTGTGAACCTTTTTCTTGCCCCAAAACTTCAGAGTTGAACATATTGTCAAATTCTATGCTATGTTTTACTTTACACTGCTCTTAGTGTTAATAAAAATAGAAATATTTTATGACTTGATAAGGCAAAGCATAATCCTGTTTTCAGTTTATTAAACTAAATCAATTTCAATTCCTTAATTTATAAAAGATCCAAATATTTATATCTATATTCTAATATTTTTATTTGCATTATTTATGGTTTAAGTAGACAGGTATCATAGTTCAGTTATAAGAAAGACTGAGGTATAGTTTTACTTTCAAATATCTGTTAACAGGGCCCATTGATTACTTAGTAAACTGTGAGTTAATTAAAATGTTTTTGTTATTAAGTTTAAATTATATCCAAAAGATTTCTGGTTTTCAAAATTCCTGGGAAATTCTTTAATATTTTATACTGCTTCTACTCCTTCTTCTGTCACCCTCTGCTCTTAAATTTTAGTTGATGATTTGAAATTCTGTTTGAAAATAATTTTTACTTTTCATTTGCTTGAAGTCTTGTTAGAAAAGATTAAAAAGCTCCCCAGATGGGTAGTGCACTGAGGTGGACTCTCATGTGTGTCGAGGGAGGAACGGTCCATTGAATTTAGGTAAGTGCCATAAGCCTAGGTTCCCCTACATCTCCATATCTCCCTCCAATCTCACCACTACTGCAACAAAAACTGTGGTTACAAACTAAATTTATGTGGGTCTGATCTATGGAACTTACAGCCAACCTGAGTCAGCCCACATGGTTCTCCTGAAAGATACACAAACTTGTCAGTGCAGCATTATGGGCAATTGCCTTGTTTTCCAGTTCCACATGGGCCTGTAACATATGGTTTCCTGCTATTAGTGTAGCATCAAACTCTTACAATATTTTTTTTTAAGAATGAGACTCATGCTCTCAATTTGTCTTTGAACTTTAATTGGTGGTTCATAACCCATGGATTATAATTTAACCACTTAGTTACATTTAAATATTAATGATATCTGTAGTCTTTGTATGCACTTAAAATAACATTCACAGATCACAGCAATAAAACGTGGAATTTTTAATGTATAAAATGGGCAAGTTAATTTGCTTATCACAGACACATATTTTTACTCTTTTTTTTGTTTAAGTATTTAGTATTAAAGTTTCCAGTTAGTATACCTCTCTTGATTCTGTATCTCCATAAACATTTACTCTCTTCTTGTTTATTATGATCATGTTTTACCTTACAGCATTGATGATGACTATTCTGACTTCATTCTAATTTGATTATTCTACATACATAGTTCATGATTAATTTCTGTTGTTTGAATTTTCTTTGGAACATGCCAATTCACATGTTTGGAAGTTTTGCTTTCATTCTCAGCATTGTGATAGACGGGCCATACAAATTCTATTTTGGTATACTCTTGCATATACATGTAATCTTCATATAGCCATATGACTTTGATACATCATATATCCATAGGACATTCCAACGTCCTAGGCTGTTTTTATTTAGTAGTCCAATTTCCAAGTTAGCCTTGTTATATACTCATCATATTTCCACCCTATTTTTGTAACTCATTTTCTTGCTTACTGTTTGCTTAATGAATACATGTTTCAAAAATTAACTAGAGAGGCAGATAGATATTTGACACCTAGGGAGAGATTTCGTCTTTTCTCTTTGTTGTTATGGTATTATTGCATGACTAACAGTTTGATTATATAAGTAATGCTGAGATATATATTAAAATAATTACACAAATAATATTTATTGTTATTTTCCCTATAAAGTGACCGCAATGTCTAATAGAGTACCTCCCAAGCTTTTGGGGAAGGAAGCAAAAATCAAGATTTTCTACCAGCGTCATAGCAAGCAATAAATACCCTCTACTTGAAAGGTAAGGCAGGGATTTCTGTCAATGTACACTTTGCCTTTTCTTTTCTTTTGCACTCTTATACATTCAGGCATGTTTTTGTTTGCTTTTATTCTTATATTTCCTTTCCCATTTTGTAGTTGCTTTTCCCGTGAATATTTTCTTTTCTGTAAGGGTATACCCAGGTAGAGAAGACGCAAAATTCACATTTATTTGCATTCCTTCATGTTATCAAATTTATAAACACATTTGATTCAATGAGCTACATTCATTTTAAATGTCAAATTGATTTGCATCTGTCAGATGTATTCATCCTTAGAACACTGCTGTTACCCACACACAGAGATTTCCTTCAGACATGTTTCACATGACTCACTGGATTAGATCTTTGTTTCCAAGCCAAGTTTATGAAACACATTGATAAATCTTTAGAACTTTTCCAAAAACTCTGGAACTATCTTAAGGATAATCCATTATAAAAAGACTTTTCAGGTACAATATATCAGTTGTTCTATAATCAGTCTTTAACATTTATCATATATAAGCCCTTGCTTACTTTACAATTATTAATACTTTATTTTTCTAGTTTCCTAGAATATGATGAATTCTAAAAAAAAGTTTAATTAGTAACTATCTTTGCTTTTGTAAAAAAAACAGATAATAATTGTTTTGTTACTATGGTAGTTTGACTATGATA
Organism: Zapus hudsonius; assembly: GCA_004024765.1. Taxonomy (NCBI): domain Eukaryota; kingdom Metazoa; phylum Chordata; class Mammalia; order Rodentia; family Dipodidae; genus Zapus; species Zapus hudsonius. Next base: position 133,597 of record PVHP010000351.1, on the reverse strand, counting down.
ATTTACCTGTGTGGTCACATAGACTTGAATGTTTTATAAAATTGATCTTTCAATTTCAGCCCCTAGCAGGCAGAGATCTGTTAAAGGGGTTTAATACCAGTGTCAGATCTCAAGCCCAGCCCTAAGGTGCACTTAGGGGTAGATCGGAGACTAGCCCATTTAGCTGTGCTCAGAACACTTTGAACTTTAGCAGTTTGTTCTTGCTAGTATTGGTAGTGCTCTCTGCTGGTGAAGTTTCTCTGCTTGGATCTATGGAAGTGAACCATCTTCTTCCACCTTTGATGGTGTTCCCCTGGATCTATAAGCATATAAAAGCTGTCTCTGGTTGGCTGTTTGTTTCAGCAATGAGGAGCTCACTGCAAAAATTACTGTGGACTATTTTTTCTTGTTAATATTTTGGAAAATACACTGATCTTACCACTGAAGATTCTTTTTGTTCCATTGATTTACTGATGCATCATTTCACCAGTCCCTAACCATTTTATAGCTAGGCAGTAATTGTTGGAAGGAGGAAAGGTAAGATTCCAACTCTCTGCATGTGTGCAGGAAGTTGTCTGTTCCACTTTTGAGGACTGAATCCAATTTTGTCTGATAGATTTTTAATCAACTACAGAGTTATATCCAAGTGAGGCCTTTTAAATTTCACTACTCTATTTATAGAATAGTTTGCTCTCATTCGTATGAATTAAACTATTTTTTTCTCTTTGGCACAATTTTTGAAACCTTTTGCTGATGTAGACAGCTGAGCAGAGGGCCCTCCAACTGGCACAGAATATTGGAAGGGTTGGGAAGTAATCTTTAAGAACAGTACAAAAAAGCGTTTGTGGTTTCATGAATAATTACCCCTTGGGATTAATGATAAAAACTGTGTTTCTACAGAGGAGTGGGAAATATATGCACAGTGGATGCTTATGTTTTACAAATAAACTTTATCCAGATCCAGGTATGCTGGTGCCTTCAGCATTTGTGTGAGGAACAAGAGAATCAGGAGTTCAAAGCCAACTTTTAAAATCTTGTCTTAAAGGCAAAATAGACAGTGACCTAGTTCCTAATGAAAGACAGTATTTCACCATCTTGTCTGCATATTTTACTGTGATTTTATTTTCTTTATGAGTAAAAATACTAGATTTTATTTCAAGGTGACTGAGTTCCTTCTATTTTGGCAGAACACATGTGCTGCTGAGGTAAACCAAGGTTGCAAATTGTGGTTACAATGTAATTACAGGTGCTGCTGATTCCTCAGGGTCTCCATCACCTGAGCCATTGGTCTCTTATTCAATTGAGATGAACACAAAACATTTCAGTATTTTGATTGTAGCAATTACAATGCAAACATTTAATGTAATCAAAAAAGATAATAACCATGGCAACAAAAGTATCCTATACAGACACTTCTTGATGTTTTTCAATATAATTAGTCAGTGCATACTTCCAACAGAAGGGAAACAGCAGCAAAGAGAAGATTCCCATAAACTGAGCTGCTTGGCCTACAAGTCAAGGTTTCAATCTCTTGCCACTCATTATTTTGTTCAGTTTTATGTAGCCATAAACATGATCTATTTTTTTTGAAGTTTCCAAGTACAATCCTTTCCAGAATATCTGTGTTATCAGATCTCTTGTCAACCATCTTATTTTTCACAGTGGCCTCAGCTGTAATGTTCCCTGAAACTGCCTCCAGAGAAAGGCTTCTGACACAGCCCAGTGTTACATAACTTCCAAAGTACACTGTTATAGCATTCCACAGACTTTAATTGGCACTTATCTTCCCCTTGTGAAATAGCACTTATTAAATAAATAACTTTCTAACATTATCTATCACTGATTTTTAACAGAATGAGAATTGCACAAACACATAGATTTGCATATCTTGTTATGATTTCTGTGTCAACCTCAGAAAAGTGCCTGGCTTGTAAGTATCTATTAAATCCATATTGATTATGTTGAATATGTGAGAATTCAAAATGAGGTAACTTTTTACAGGTGTTGCAGTATACCTTCTGCTTGCTGGCACAAGACACAGGAACAAAAGCAACTGATGGGAAGAAGGCTGTTGATTTGGCTTGCAGTCTTGACGGAAGGCTCCAGAATACCATGGAAGAGAATAGCATGGAATAGAAGAGGCTGGATATCATCTCTTTGCTGCAGCAGGTGGTACAGCAGCAAGACAGTAAGCTGGTTCTAGTAAGTGGAAGCTGGCTGTAACAGCCATCAGCCTGACACCAACAACACACCTCCCTTAGTAAGTCCTTACCTCCCAAATTGTGATCAGTTGGGAACCAAGCTTTCAAAACACATGAATTTATGGGGTACACCTAGTTCGAAACACCACAGCAGGCTACTTTAATTTTCTGTGATACAAGTTTTATTATTCAAGTAAAATTTTTAATATTTCCATTTTCCTTATAAAAATAGGGAGTATTATAATAACTTGCAAATACTCAAAGTGAAAATAGTCTAAATATTAAAAGCAATGTGTATTTGTTGTAAATTAATATATTATATATTTTTTGGCTGTTTGAAATCTAAAGTTTTAGGGCTAGCGATTAATATAATTTGAAGGGCACTTGTTAGCATGCATAAGCACCATGAAAAATGAATAAAATCAATACAGAATATAAAATCAAATGTTTGTCCCTAAATACAAAACTCTGCTTGAAAGTTTGCTTCATTTACCCTAACAGTGAGTTACTCTCTGTGCTAGTCATTTAAGAAGACATGGGTCAAATGTATTATATGGAAATAAATGCTGCAAATGAAAACTCAGAACCGACTACAGCATGAATATGAAATTATTTTATTTTCTATAAATGCTATTGGAAAAAGTCTTTTCTATGGTGAGCAAATCTATTATGGTTGTTCTCTGAGAATCTTTTAGGATGTATATGTGTGTGCATGTGTGTGAGTGTGTGTGTGTGTGTGTGTGTGTGTGATGTGAGTTGTGGTATGTATGTACTATATACACATTTGTGTGCATCATGCTTTGTTTTCTGTATGAATTATTAATCATAAATTCAGACCATGTTTTCATGAAAGTTATGAAGACTATTGCTATTAAATGAAGTTTGAAAGATGTGGCACTTATAAATTTTGAATGTTTTGAAAATTACAATAAGTAATAAGGCAACAATGTCAAAATAATTTAAAATTCTTGTGTTATTACTTCATCATTTTCACTTGTAGGAATTTATCCCATAGAATTTAAAAATAATATGTAAATTCAAAATTACATTAAAATTGCCAAGTTATATAGTAGGAAAATATGAGAAAATACTTGATGTTATTTAACCCAAGAACAAATATTTTAAATATGGTAATTTTCCACTGTGGTATATTTTGCAGCTATGAAAACTAATGAGGTGTATCTATGTGTTATGTTTGTAAAGACTATGATAAATTGAGAAAAGGAAATAGAAAAATAAGTTCCCAGCATTTAAAATATTCTAGAAGCTGTATTACTTGCAATGTATAAAGTGTGGGGCTTAGTGATAGTCTGATGATTTTTATTTTTTTCCTCACAAGTCTACAGATGAGCATATTGACTGACTGAGCATACTTATCCGACCTTTAGTGGAGAGGTCAAGATCACTGGCCCAACAGTTTTTTCTTGTACCAACTCTGATAACAGAGCTAATAAGAATGGCGCAATTCCATTTCCAAATGGCAGGAACCCACGTGCACAGACACAGAGGGAAGGTGAACTCAGGGTCTGTTGCACTGACAAAAAAAAAAAATCATGTGAAATTTATTCAACTATCTCTAAACAAGAGGATTTTTTTCTCCCTCTGATATTACTATATTTGTAAAATTTGCAATTTTCTACTGTGAATAGATTATTAAGATGACATCCTTTTGAGAAATACAAATCTGAAAAGGGTAAATTATGAGTATTATTTAGTGAGAATTGGTATCCAGAAACAGGCTAGAGAGACTCAGGCCAGAATGGAATTTTCCCCCTTGCCCACCTTGCCTATCTGGAAATGGAGGGAAGGTGGAGAAAATTTCCTTCACAGAGAAAATCTCCTGGGAAAAAGCTTCCGGCACATATACACACACATGTGGAAGGCAGAACTTGAGAGCTCAGGCCAAAGGATTTAAAGAAACACAGTTGTACACACGTGGGAAGTGGGGTACTCAGGCACAAACCCTCCGCCTTCACACACACTAATTAAAACTAGATTTACTGGCTAATTGAAAGCACGAGAAAGGAGTCAGTGAGAAACCTGAGGACCACTCTGTCAACTCTTCAATCCAAACAGTGAAGGTCCGTAGCACCGAGCATCTCCAGGACCTTGATGGGGGTTGAAACTTGCACCTGACACTTTATTCCAAAGTAAAAATTACAAAACAATCTTGGACTATTCATGAAGAAAGGTTCAGAAAAATACCACACAAACTACATACCACAACATACCAGAGCAGGTGGACTACAAATCGATAAAACCATTAAGTAAAGGAGGATGAAAACTATCATAGATAAGGGGATCATACTGACACATGGTACTACCATGTGCAGTAGTATTGTGAAAAGGTTTCTGAAAGATAAAATATCATTAGAGAAAATACTAAGAAAATTGAAATAATTCTGTCAGTACTAGGGTCTTGTAGATTGGATTCTACTATTAAAAGTGTTCTTAATGGAAGAAAATAGGGATGGAGAAGCAACACCTCCAGCATTTTCTTGTTTCATATAAATGTAAACCCTAAGCTACTTAGATGAGAGAAATAAACTCTGCTATTATTATATGGGTTGGTGATCAAAACTAATAACTTACTATAGAGTTTTAAAGAGCTAAAAAAATTATTAAATACATTTACCAATAATAGTTATTTGAGATTTGTTTTTCTGGGTCTGAATATTGAACACTGTTTAGTACATATTCCCCCACAAATATGTACAGGTTATAGGTTAATTGAATGTTAAAAATCTTATAATTCTAAACAAAATTTGTGTTAAGTACTGCTGTGTGAACTGATTCTGTACCACTTCATTTGTGAGGTTGTTGGATTTTGCTTCCAGATCATCCATTATCCTGGTCAGAGTCTCCCTGCAATCATGACCTGAGCTTATTGTGTTCTCAACCTCGTCTTCCCCATAGTCTCACTGGCATCTTCCATAGTGGGGCTCTGCTACCTTGGTGGGATGCTCTCAGCTTGTGTGTTCTTTTTACATTAGGGTCTACCCATCTCAGAAAAAGAGATTAATTTTCTTAAGGAGAAAGGAGATATAGGCCACTATAGGTATACAGGGTGTGTTCTCCTGGAGGTTTGTTCGATGATTCTGCAACCAGTGATGGGCAGGCTGCAGAGGCTACTGTTGTACATGCAGTTCCAGGCTGATTGCTGATAGCAATGTTGTTTTGGAGTTCTGAAATCTCTTCTCCCTGCAGCCACTGCTCTGGGCACCTAGAACCTCAGGGGCTTTGGTCTTTTCTGCCTGCAGTTACTGCTCTGGGGCTGTCCAATAATCAGGGGACTTGAGTATAGCACTTGCTACTCACCCCCCACTCTTCCCTAGCTGAGTTTGATGTGGAGTTTACCACTGTGGCAGACACCCCCACACTTCCCAATGGGAGTAGGATTCATGCTGCAGCTCCTGAACACTCTGAAGCTTTTTAGAGTAATTGGAGAAAAGGGAATACTTCCAAACTCCTTCTGTGAAGCTTGCATCACTCTAATACCATAAATGTACCAAGATAAATCCAGAAAGGAAAACTATAGACCTATATCCGTGATGAACTTAGATGCAAAAATTCTGAGTAAACTCCTTCCAAGCCGAATGCAACAACATATTAAAAGTATTATCCACCTTGACCAGGTAGACTTCATTCAAGGGATGCAGGGTTGGCTCAACATTTGGAAATCAATCAACATAAACCACCACATTAATAAACTTAACAACAAAAATCACATGATCATCTCAATCAATGCAGTGAAAGCCTTTGACAAAACCTAACAACACTTCATGATCAGAACACTTGAAAGACTTGGAATAGATGGCCTATAATTCAACATAATTAAGGCCCTATACAAAACTCTTAAAGCTCAAATAATACTCAATGGAGAAAGACTCAGGGAGTGTCCAGTAAATTCAGCAATAAGACAGGGGTGCCCACTCTCACCACTGCTATTCAACAAAGTCCTTGAAGTTCTAGCTAATGCATTAAGACAGGAAAAAGATATAAAAGTGATACAAGTTGGAAAGGAAGAAGTGAAACTATCCCTTTTCACTGATGACATGATCCTATAAATAACAGACCCAAAGAATAGTATCACTAAACACCTGAAAGTGATAACTTCCTTCAGCAAAGTTGCAAGATACAAAATTAACACACAAAAACAGTAGTCTTCCTGTATGCAAATGTCATGCATACTGAAAAAGCAATCAGTGAAATAGTCCCATTTTCAACAGCCACAAATAAAATCAAGTACCTTGGAATAACACTAACCATGAAGGTGAAAGACGTGCATAATGAAAACATAAAAATTCTCAAGGGCTGGAGAGATGGCTCAGCGGTTAAGGCACTTGCTTCCAGTGCCTAAGGCCCCGGGTTCAATTCCCCAGGACCCACATAAGCCAGACCCACAAGGTGGTGACCCTGGTGTGCTCTCTCTCTCTCTCTCTCTCTCTCTCTCTCTCTCTCTCTCTCTCTCTCTGCTTGAAAATGAATAAATAAAATATTTTAAAAAAAATTCTCAAGAAGGAAATTGAGGATGATGTGAAAAGATGGAAAGATCTCCCATGCTCCTTGATAGCTAGAATTAATATTGTGAAAATGGTAATACTTCCAAATTCTATATACAGATTTAATGAAATACCAATAAAAATACCAGCTTCATTCTTTGCAGACATAAAAAAATAATCACCAAATTTATTTGGAATGGCAAAAGGCCTCAGATATCCAAAATCATCCTTAGTAAAAGAAACACATCAGGTGGTATCACCATACCCAACTTAAAGATATACTACAAAGCCATTGTAACAAAAACAGTATAGACCTTGCCCTAAGCTCAAGCTACTATAGGCACTTCATATATGGCAAAGATGTCATTAATGTTAACTGCTATAATGATAGCATCTTTAACAAATGGTGCTGGACAAATTGGATAAATACGTACAAGAAAATGAAACTAGACCCTCTTCTCTCACTATGCACAAAAATCAAGTCCAATTGGTCAAAACCGCAACGTAAGACCTGAAACTCTGAAAATCCTGGAAGAAAAAATATAGGGAACTTTCTATGATATAGGAGTAGGAAAAAAAACTTCCTAAACAAACCTTTGCTAGCCCAGGAAGTACAATAATCACTTAACCATTGGGATCTCATCAAGCTAAAAACCTTCTGAACAGACAAGCATACCATACTCAAAGCCAATAAACCAACATCAAACTGGGAGTTAATCTTTGCCAGCTATAATATGGATAGAGGTCTAATATCTAGAATGTAAAAAGAACACAAAAACTTAAATTTAAAAAAAAATCAAATAGCCCTCTCACAAAATGGCGAACTGAACTCAACAGGGAATTCACAGAAGAAGAAATACAAATGGTCAAATCTCATTTGAGAAAATGTTCAATGTCAATAGTCATCAATGAAATGCAAATCAAAACAACAAGGAGATTCCACCATGCTCCAATTAGAATGGCAATCATTAAAACTCTACCAACCATAGATACTGGTGAGGATGTGGGGGAAAGGAGACTCTCATTCCCTGCTGGTGGGAATTCAACTTTATACAACCACTATGGAAAGCAGTTTGGAGGCTGCTGAACAGGATGGATATAGAGCTACTAATGAACACAGGTATCCCTCTAGTTTGGCATCTACTCCCAAGTTTCTTCACGGAAGCACAGAGACATTTATTCAACCATGTTTATAGCTGCTCAATTCATAATGGCAAAGAATTTGAATCAACTCAAATGCCCATCACTGGATTAATGGATATCTAAATTGTCGTACATAAACACTATGGAATTCCAAGCAGCTGAAAGGAAAAATGACATAATGATATTTAAAGAAAAATGGATGGACATGGAGCAGATAATTCTTAACAACCACACATAAGAGCAGAGAGCCAAACACTGCATATTCTCTCATATGTGGTTCCTAACCATGTTAAACTGGAACATTAAGAAAATCTGTCAGTGAATGGAGAGACTGAAAAAGGGCATGGAATGAATTGGGGGAATATTAGGGTGGGGGAATCATACACTAAACTGATAATGAATTTATACCATAAAACACTAACTTTTATACAGTAAGCTTCTGAGGAAGTTGAAGGCACCACCTGGTAGGATGGGCCATGAATAGAATGGTAGGAAGCCTAACCTCAAGAATAATTGCTCAGGCCTGCATCTCCCTGTCCCAGTTTTTGTTTCCTTCCCATGCTGAGCTGTTGATCAAAGAGACCCAGAAGGTCCTCAAAATGGGACAGACTTCTGTCAAAGATCTTGAATACCTGTCCTAGGCCTAAGGTAAGATCCTATTGCTGAAGAAATCTCAGAGTGTTACCAAAAAACACCAAGAGATCCTTCTATATCCAAAATGGTAACCAGGTCCCAGATGGTAGCATGTGTGACACTGGATGGTGTTGCATGAGCTTCCAGGGGAAATTGGTCAATGATTTTCTGAGAAAGCAGAGACCGATATACAATATAGACAGTTGTCACAAGAATGCTGAACACACTGCAATTTGAAAGAATCCAGCAAGTTAAGAAATCCTCATCTGTGCAATAGAGGCACTAAACCGACGAGGGTAGTCAATGGCTTATTGATTGGCTAAGAGATTCACTTAGTGACAATGAACCCTTAACTGAAACTTTGATTCATGACAAAATCCTATGTGGACCAAGAACTCGGGTTCCTTGAGGCAATTATGAATTTCAGAGGGTCACAGAGAGGCCACACCCATTAGGAGCTAGCCAAAATTACAATGTTGTCTCATTTAGTCCATATTGATCTTACTCTCTGATGGAGATTCTGTTTGTATTTTTCAGAAGGCCTTGAGAAAGCCGGGCACAATTATATTCCACAAACAAAACACTGGATGATGACTTTCTTCTTGGCAGGAGATGAACCACACCTAGCCTTCATACAGGGCTCAGAAGGGGGAAGAAAAAAAGAAAAGAGAAACTGGCTAACTTTGTTGTAGTTCATAACCCTCTAACCTATGGGCAGATCATAATAACGATATTTTTTAAAAATCTACATGACAAAAATCAGGTAACACAAAGTGAGTAAGTTTGCCTAGTTGTAGTTCATATAACCAGAAACATTTTAAGAAGAAATGAGAAAAATTTGAAGAGATTATATCATCCAACAGGTTATGCTCATTTAAAAGTATATTTTCAAAGGCAGAAAAAAGATTCATTTTATATCATACTATGTTATAGAATATTAAAATTTGATGAATATATTTCTACTGAATTTTCATTTATTTAATAGATCATATTTTAATGCTTCATTTAAATATTTTAAACTTAATATAACTTATCTGAAATTTGTGTTTTTTTTATTAAGTACATAAATAATATACCATTAGGGATATATTTAGGAAGATACATAAGGGGTTTTAAAATGAATCAGCTTAAATTTTTGCAATTTTATTTATTGTAGCCTGAAATTTATATATATCCTATCCCTACTGTATAATTCAATAACACTTTAGAAAGCTAGACTATGACTTTAATAAATAATTTTATATGTTTATGATATATAATTTCTCATAATATTAGTAAAATTATCACATAGATATTAACATGCATTTTATCATATCACTTAAAAGCAACATGTACCAAGGATTTAATCACATCATATACTTACTGTGTTCTTCTGTAAACCACAAATGTAGTCATAAAACACTGCCTTTCAATTTTTTGAGATGTCTACGTATCAAAATTTAGCTCCCTGGTATAAAGCATGGAATCATTGATTTTAAGTTTGTTGTAGTCTTTCTATAATATTGTCAACCACCAATAGTTAATATTAATGTAGCACTGGTTGGATCCAGAATTTTAGTTTAGGTAACATAAGACTTAATGTTATTTTTTCCTATCATGTAAGATTTGAGTAACGAACAACCATTATATATTTCTAGAAGGTGCAATGCATTCTTTTTCTGAGTTATATATTTCAAAGTGAAATATTACTAAGTTTATCATTACATTTTAATGTGGGCTTCTGTGTTAGTTACTATGTAAAATGTCCTCCATAGACTCAGTGTATGATAAATGCCTATCCTTTGGTGGATTTGGTTTCAAAGTTTGTAATACATTTAGAAAGTTTAGATTTTCTGGAAGAAGTTTGTGACTGGGAGTGAGTGATGGGATGTTATAGGTCTTTCTCACTTGTTCTCTCTACTTATCTCACCTCACTGTTCCCCTCAAAATGTAAGCCAAAATTAAAACCTTTCCCTTTGTAAAATGCTTTGGGTCAGATATTTTGTCCCAGCAACAATAAAGTAAACAAGAGACACTAGAACGAATTCAAAAGATCAAGTAAATTTAAATATTTAGAAAGATTTGATAAATTTTATGAGAAAATACTTATTAAATTCTATCTATTTGTATTTTCATGAATTGCCTGTAAAATTATGAAAGGAACTGTTTGGAGCCATGCATAAGAAAGGCAAAATTTATCAAAAGTCAATTTCAGCTTTAGTAGAGATATATGAATTTTGAAGCACAATAAAAATTAATATGTTTAGGGAAATGTGTTTATGTATTTTTATAAATATTATTTTTGAGGAATCCTTCTTAAAAGTGTTAATATTCATTAAATGGCCCAAATAGTAGTATGTATTTGTGGCTTTCCTGATTGAGATGGACGTGTGTGTGTGTGTGTGTGTGTGTGAATCTTCTTTAGTGTTATTTATAGCTGCCTGCAAGTCTCCCAAGCTCCTGCAAGGAACTCTAATTCACTAAAGAAAATGGATAGATTCATCTTCTTGCTCTGTCTTTGGTGTCCTATCTGGGTTGAACTGATGTTTAGTACAGTGTTTGCAGGAAACATTAATGCAAAGAGTGGCATAAATCTTATTTATAAATCTATTTCCCTCTACATTCTTCCTAGAATTTCTATAACTCTAGGTTTATGTTTAAATCTTCATGCATTGAGTTTAGTTTTGTATGATGCTAGATATAGAGATATATGTTAATTTTAATCTTATTATTTCTTTTAATTATTTTTTCTTTATTACTAAAGATATTTCATTTGATAAGTTTGTGGATAAAAAACAAAAGTAAGCATTGATATTGAATTTTGTTAAATAGTTTTATCAATTGACAAGACTGTATTATTTTTAGTATGTAAATATGTTGACATTTACTGGCTGACTTTACAATGTTGATTCAGGCATATATTCTGGAGATTATTGTGGCTGTGTAATATTTCTCTATACTCATATAGTTAGGTGAACTACATTCTGATTTTGTTATTTCTTGAATATCCTATTTTAGTTGTATTTTAAGCTTTTTACCTAATGCCTTGTTATAAGGAAAGATATTTTATGACTTTACCAATATCTTCAGACTGAAATGTAATCGGAAATATGGTTATGACTTTAAAAATCAAATTTAAAAAATTGAGAGATGGCTCAGTGGACAAAGTGCTTGCTGAGCAAGCAAAATAATTACAGTTCATATCCCCAGCACTCAAGTACTGGTGGGCATTGCATCCTGGATGTCATCCCAGAGCTTGGGAGGGGCAGGCAGAGTATTACTGTGATAGAGGTGAATTGAGAGAACTTGCATTAGTGAATAAAATACAGAGAGATGAAGTGAGAATCCAGTGCCAACCTCTGGCCTCCACATGCACACCTGGACACACACACACATGCATTTGCATTCATGCTGCATTCACACCACCAACCTTCACGTAGCAGTTACCTGCTCTTTGCTGAAAAAACACCCAACCAGGAGAAACTTATAGGGAAAAAAAAGGTATATTTCAGGCTTATGGTTTCCTGGGGAAGCTTCATCATACAGCTTGTGGTGGAAGAAGCTGGCTCACTTCATTATACATGCATAGCAGAGAGAGAAAAGCAAGCATTAGCTGGCTGAACACACACCTAGGGCTAAACTCCAACTGAGCATCTGCCCCAGGTGACATACTTCCTCTAGCAGGGCTCTACCTCCCAAATGCTCCAAGCTGAGGACTTAGCAGGAAAGTTAGTCCAAAACACCCGAACCTATGGGAACATTTCACATTCAAATCACCACAATATAAATGCCATAAAACCAGACAATTAAACTAAATTGGGAAAATTCAAACACTGAGGCTGCACAAAGGTAATCACTTCAGAAATCCGTAGTACATGGAAGGCTGGGAAACAAGGGCATTGGGGAAAGTAGTCCCACAGGATTAGTGGGCTCTGGCTTAGTAGCCGAGGGCACTGCCCAGCCCATGAATGCAGAGTTGAGATGACTGCCCACGTGAAACTTGAAATAAGATGTCTTAGGATGCGGGCCTGGCTACTACTACAATCGAAGGGATGCAGGGAGGTTGGGCATAAGTGCATGGGGGCTGGGAGGGGAGGAATAAACAGGAGCCTTAAAACAACTGGATAACTTTCAGCTACTACTTCTTGGGAGTGAAGAGACAGTGGTGGGACAGTACTGAGTAGAAGAATGAGCAAAACAGAGACACCATGCCTGCTCAAACTCCCCAGGATTCCATGCCTCCTCTAATCTAATAGTTCTTGGGTCTGAATGGGGCACAGTTGCAGGTAGCAACACAAAGGAAAACATCCTCAGTCCAGCACCATGAGCATAAAAGATGGTTATGGCTTGGAGAGAAAATAATAATCATTCCAGAATTTTGGTTGTGTTGTTTTCAAAATAGAATTGCATTATTAAAATTATGTTTATGTCCACATATAAATGTACAACCTTTGTGTATATAAAATATACAAATTGAAATAATTATCTTGTAATAATATGGTACTTGGAGATACAGAAGTTTTTGAAAAAAACAGACATAGAGAGCAAGTGGAAACAGACATTGGACACAGAGAGAAAAGAGATTGCTAATTCTATTTTAAATCATGTTTTTTCACTTTTCTATTTTTTTAATTTCACATTTCACCTTCATAGAGTCAATAACTTAGCAAGAATATACAAATTTGTACTTGTTAAGACTACTGGAATTCCCCGCCTACATCAACAGATTTGTTCTTTGAGGACAGAATTTCCCATGACACAAGGACAGTAGCTTTGATAGAATGATAATATAGCAGAAATGTAATAACCTATTCTCAGGACATCATGTCACATTCTGCGTGCATGATTTATTCTGCTGTGTGAATTTGATCCCAATTATCACCAAGGGGAAAAAAGAACCGAAAAATAAACTATAAGAGTGTTCTTTGTTTCAGGACATGCTATCATTGCTAATGTCCCTTAAAAATCAATATTACAGTGGGAAAAGATAGAAAATATGTGTGCCTATTACTCTTCAATTTCTAAATAGTTTATGAATTATTGGTTTTAGAATTATTTTGTTTTCATTTTCTTCTTTGTCTAATAATAACCTGTTTCTATAATACTATTTAGTACTATAAAAATAGTTCATGCTTCCTAGAATTTATATTTAGAAATTATGAATATAATTATATACAGTGTTAAACATAATAGAAGTATATACTTGTATAAGACAATCAAAGTTCTTGAGATGTCTATTAGGACATTGAGTGACAGTGCTTGCTCAGGGACTTATAGTTCTTATGGTTCAGGTATAAGACATTTGGAGAACAGGTGTTCATTCTGTTTGGGCTGCATCCTTATATGGAGGCTATTCTAATAACTAAAATAAATATCAACAAGATGCTAATAAAATATTCCTACCAAAATTGTCACAAACATGTTAGCTTCATTTCCAACTTTGATTAAACTAACATATCCACTTATACCTTAAAATTGCCACATGTGTGAATTCATATGGTTCTAGGTATATGTAAGCCTGCTTCACAGATATGTGTGAGGTGGAAATTAAAATTTATCAACAATAATTAATTGAAAAAGAGTGAGATCTTGGTTGGGGAAACCCTTGAGGCTACCAAAACAATGCAGGCCACTTGATTATCCACCAGATCTAACTAGTAAGACTAAAGTGTTGAAGATACCATAGTTTTCCATGACAAGATACCAGGAGATCATACTAGAACTAACATGGAAGCCTGTTAGCAAGCCTTCATAGTTCTGGCAAGTGTTGGGTGATGATGTTCACCAACAGCATGAACAAGTAGTGGATCCAGCAAACTATGAGATCAACAAGCCAGGTGATGTGCACACTGGTGCAGTAGTGACACACAGGGTATAGGGATCATCAACTGCTCTCTGATTAGACATGAGACCTGTCCAGTGGGAAGGAATTCATAACTGGTTCTGAGAACATCTGTGCTCCCTTTCACAGATTCAAAGAGAAACACCATCACCAGTCAGCACACACCAAAAGCAATCATGAACAGGGCAGCTAGACAACAGGGAACCAGGCACAGCTCATACAACTCTGCTTAGCTTTGGTTTGGAATTCAGATCTGCTCAAAATAATACCTTAGGACTGAACACCAGGATCCACCCACAGTGACATCTCTCCCAGGCAGAAGGCTTGAAATCCAAGTGAGAAGCTTTAACAAAACATCTGACTCTATAAGGGGACATATATATTTAAGCTACTGTACTGTCATAGTCACATGCCTCTGGGATGAACCTCCAAACCAGGCACAATTATGGGAGGAAGGGATTTATTGAAATTATGGATCCAAGGGAAGTTCCATAATGGTTAAATAGATTGGCACCTTTTCACATGTCCAAATAGTGAAAACATCAACAACATCACATCAAACTCTCACTTGAAATATTCCTAATGAATGCTAATTTAATAAGAAATTCATGATAAAACTTTTTTAAAGGGCCAGAAAGATTGCACAGTGGTTATGGCACTTGTCTGCAAAACCTAAGGACCCGTGTTTGATTCCTCAATACCCCCATAAAGACAGATACATAAAGTGGTGCATGCATATGGAGTTTGTTTGCCATGAGTAGAGACCTTGTTGTGCCCATTCTGTCCTCTCTTTCTCTCCTCTTGTTCTCTCTCTGTGTGCAAATAAACTAATAAATAATAAAATAATAAAAAACTCTCAAGTGCAAATAAATTTGAGGAAGAGGAAATATCTGTTGAACCTTTAAATGTATTTCACTGAGACAAAGTTTTATTCACATATCATCTTTTTTATTTTCAGAGTTGAAGTAGCAAATAGTTATGAGGAATTTATGTGCTGATGTGACACAGAGTGGACTGGATTTATCCAGTCTGCCCAGAAAATTAGAAAGTAACAAAATCATCTCATGTGATAATTACTGTCACTAAATACTTAGCTGCTATTTCATAATGAGGTGCTATAGTTACCTTTGCAATTCTGGGACCAAAAACATAACTAAAAACAGCTGACGGAAGGGAACATATTTATTTTGACACACATTTTAAAGGAGAAGCTTTGTGATGGCAGGGGAAAGCATGGCATGGGCAGAGGCTGGACATCACCTCTGCCACAGTAGGTAGAAAACAGCAGCAGAAGAGTGTTCTGATCTCTAGCCAGGGGGAGCTGACTATAACACGCCTAAACCTACTTCCAAAATCTCATCTCTTCAGCAGGGTTCCACCTCCCAAATTTCATCAGCTCTGGACCAAGCATTCAAAATACATGAGTTTGTGGGAGATATCTGATTCAAACCACCATATAAGGTATTATAGTGGAACATCATTGAACAAAACAGCTGAATAATTTTTGCCTTGTAATATTTATGTGGAAAGGACATTAAGTATGTATCTTGGTTAATTATTTAAAGAAAATAATGGTGGCATAGTGTATTTTGTTTAGTTTAATTTATACGATTAATACAAGTTTTACTCAGCTGAAAGGAAAAATGACATATCGAAATTTAGAGAAAAATGGTCTGACTTGAAGCAGATCTTACTAAGCGAACTCTCAAAAGAACAGAGAATCAAACACTGCATATTCTCCCCCAAATGGGGTTCCTAACCAGTTAAACTCTAAACTCTACACAGACCAGTTGGGAGAAATGAGAGTTTGTGAAAGAGGAGTAAGGGATGAGGGAGGGCGGGGAAGGGGATGACTTAAACATAAAGCTAAACAAAAATTGGTTCAAAATCATAAAATCCTCCTGTCTCATGTACATAATGTAACCTATTGAGCAAGTAGTGGGCATCATCTGGCAAGAGGGGCCCTGAATAGAAGGGGTGAGAGTCTAAGCCCATGAAAAATTAATCAGTCTGGCAACTCCTGGTCCCAGTCATCAGCTCCTTCCCTCACTGAGCTGTTGACCAAAGTGAGCCACGAGGTCCCCAATACAAAATAGGATTCTGTCAAAGCTCTTGAGTACCCAACCCAGGCTTGATGTAAGTTCCTGTTGCTGAAGAAATCACAGAAAGCCATCTATCAGCACCCAGAGACCCTTCGAGGTCCAGAATGGTAACCAGCACCCAGGTGATAGTGCAGAGCTGGAAGGCACTGCATAAGCTGCTAAGGGAAGTTGGTAAACCATAGTTGGAGTAAACAGAGACCACTCATATGAAGCACAGTCTGCCGTCATGAGTAGGCTGAACACAATTCCTACTGGGAGAGAACAGCGAACACTTATGCAATGGAGGCAACAAAGCCTGGGGGAGGCAATCAACAGCTTTTAATTTGGCCAAGTAATCCACTTAGTGATGGAGATCCCTTAACTTGAACTGGGGACTCAGGGAAAAATACACTGGGAACTCAAACCTTGGGACCCCAAAGAGAAATGCATTTTACAAGTGATTTACAAAGAATCTACTAACAATAGAATCTAGCCAATTCAGAAATGTGTATATCAGTTAACATATACTCATCTCACTCTCCAATGGAGATTCTGTTTGTATTTTTCAGAAGGCAGAGAGAGAGAGAGCTGTGGCTTTTCCAACCCTACCAATGAGTCACAGACCCATAGCTGACATGGCAAGAGATGAACCACCCAGACCTACCGTGGAGGCTCCACATGGAACCCCCAGAGAGTGGTGGGATAAGCAAGAGACCTATAACCACGGTCAATCAGTTAACCCAGGATGAGCCAGCGAGACAGACACCAACAATCTTCTACACAACCTAAAACAGAAGTACAGAGGCCACTAAGACCTCAACAATAAAGCAGACTTAATACCCACCATGACTCAGGGAACTGAGTGGAAGAGGGGGCAGAAAGAATGTAAGAGCCATGGTGGGGGAGAACTGCCAGAGACATGGCCCCCCTCATAACAACATGCAAAGGGGGGGGGGAGTGGAACCGGGTTGACTCCTAGTCTATCCATAACCCGCTACTCAGTGGAGTGATCCACTTTGCCCACAGAGGAGGATATCCAGCTGATTGTGGACAGGGAAGAGGCAAAGTGGGGAACTGGGGATAACAAAACATTATTTGCTCATTCAATGTATCTAATTATTCATAATAAAGAAATAAAAAATAATAAAATGTAGAAAGAAATAAGAATAAAAATATATTCTAAAAAAACTAGTCTATTTCTTGGGACCCTCATTATCTATGTATTTTAGTTTTATTTATTTATTTTCTATCTGGAAGAGCATATTTTTCTTTTGTATCCAAACATTTAGACTATTAAATATCCTATGTCAAAAAACACTCCTCCCAAAATCAGAAAATATTCCTGTGACTCTTTTATAGCCTTGGCTACCTAATGTCTTGCTCTTATGTCCCATACAGCTAATTGGATTCCACAATTAGCTGTGTTCAGTTGTCTCAGTATAGCTTAACTGCCCACATTCATGGGCCATTTGTCCCATTTCTTTCGTCCTAAATCTACTTAATCTTTGCAACTCTGCTTATTTGAAGGGAATGATGTTTCCTTGTCTGTCAATTAGCTCCTTGTCAGAAATCACATGTGTACTAATCCTGCTTCATAAAAGTGAAATATTTGGTCTTTTCCCCCTTTTAAGAAGTCAAAGCAAGCATACATGTTTTGGTTAAGTTGAAAGTGCAAGATTAAGACCCTTGATGAAGATCACATATGCTTGGGCTGCAGTTCACTGAGAAATCAAGCTGAAGCTGAGCTAGAAACTCCTACCTAATAACCAGATGACAGAAAGCTGGAAATAGCTATGGCTGCACGCAGCCCTCTCAGGGAAGTCATCAACAGTGACAAACAGCACTGGATTTTGCAAGCCTTAAGTTTGGCAAGCTTGGAAAAAATATGTTAACTAGTTTAATAGTGGCATTTCTATTGTGGAGAAACCAACTGCTCCCTAATTGGTCTAGAGGCCTGCTCCACAGAAGGGTATACATGTGTGGTGCTGAAGACTTAGTCAAAAGCCTATGACTCATGAGGTCATGAGCCCTAGGGAGTAATGCCTGCTATTGTCTGGATAAATAAATATATTATGCCCTCAAAACAGCCTTATAATCAATTTTCAAATGATCATACCCATATAATATTGCTACTCTCACTTTTGGCTAGAGAAGCTTATCTTTTTCAGTTGGTAATGAACACTGTGATAACACAAAAGACACCATACTGCTGAGAAGAAATAACAGTGGAATGTTCAGCACTGGACATGTCTATCACACTTCCAGAGACTCAGAGTCTATTGCCGAAGAGATGGCTGAAAGAATGCAAGAGCCAAAGGAAGGGTAGGACTGCTTACAGTGCAAACTTCCAGACACAAAATGGCCTTGATATTCATGACTGTGGTGTCTGATACTACCTACACAATATGGGAGAAAAAAAAAACAATGATACCAAAACAAAATAGAGGCAAATTGAGAGGAGGAAGAGATATGAGGGAGGGTGGGGAGGAAATCATAGTGGTTTATTGTCTATAATTATAGAAGCTATCAATAAAATGTTAAAGAAAGTGTTAGTAAGAAAAATGACAACACAAGCATTTGTTGCCTTTGGTATTTGTACAGCTGCAGGAGAGTAAATATATTGTCACTAGGAGACCAATGGCTTTGTGAAAGTGATTTGAACAGAGTGAATAGCTGGAAGGGCATGGGTTTCAAAATAGAATTCACAGGCAGGCAGCAACAGATGCATGCTGCTAAAGCTGAATCACATAGAGGTAGGTCAGGAATTTGAGTATATATTTATTAAGGAGCAGTAGAAAAGCAATAATTTTGGATAATCACTTATTTTAGTCATGAGGCCGCAAGTAATTTTTAGGAGAAAATTAATATAATATAACAAATTTCTCATGAGTGGGTTAGTGACAACTCCCTGTAAACAAAGACCATAGTATTAAATGTCTGTATATTTTTCTCTCCAAACAAACTTCAAACAAGCTGAGAATTATTAATATGATAATTTTTCTTCTTTTTTTTTTTTTTTGGTTTTTTGAGGTAGGGTCTCACTCTAGTCCAGGCTGTAGTCTCAGGGTGGCCTTGAACTCACGGCAATCCTCCTACCTCTGCCTTCTGAGTGCTGGGATTAAAGGCGTGCGCCACCATGCCCGGCTCTAAATATGATAATTTTTCTAAAATGAAAAAAAATATTAAATAATTCCACATGAAAGCATTAATTTATTTTCAAAATATCTATAGATGAATGTAGTAGGCAACAATAGTGTTGGAATATACTGAATTTTATGTACTTAGAGATAAATTTTTAAGTCATGAATTTTTTAGTCATTTTTGTACAATTTTATTACCATGATAAATAAAATGTCTCTTGATCCTTTAAATAATCACAAGATAATTTTATTTATTGACTAGTTTTATAGATAAGAGATAATAAGCTCATAATTTATGAAAACTTGCTTACTAGATTTGGGGATACTTAAATGGATATTAAATATTCACAAATATTGTTAGTAAAAAATTCAAATAGATTTTAAACTGCAAATTTGAATTTTTGTAAATTTCCAGACTCAACAATAATAGACACATGATACCATCCTATTTCTAGGCCGTAGATTGGACTATTTTAGTGAACAAAAGTGGTAATTTTCTTGCCTTATTTAGCCTGCATTTTCAATGGAACTGTGACACCAAGAAAACATAATTATATGATATGTTTTCCATGGACAAGAGCTTCAGAAATATTCATACATATATACATACATATATATGGATGTATAAAAATCTGATGCACATATTATATAAACATGCTTATATTTCTTTGAATCATTACCTGAGGAGGCTGATAATGTAGAAAGCACCTCTGAATTTCAATTTCCAATGAATCCTTTAGGAAACAATTGTATTTGAACAACTGGCAGTAGATTCTTCAGCAAGAAGGGGCATGCCAGGTCTATCCACTGTATGAACCCTCTCAGGGGTGTGTGCAGGGCTTCTCTCCTGTATGAACCTCTCAAGAGTGAATAGATAGGTTTTGTAGCTGACTGTTTGTACCTGATGCATATGGAAGAGGGCTTATCTCTTGGGTGAACTCTCCGTGCCCTCTAGTTCTCATTGATGCCTGGTTATACTCAACATCATCTCTGTTGAGCTAAAAACTGATAGAGGTACCTAATTATCTTGGGACATTCCTCATACTTATATGGTATTTGAGGCTCTGTGAAATCTTTCTGATTATTTCTCATCCTGTGAAGTAAGTCAGTGTGCTCAGATGGATATAGCAGTGGAGTGGTCTCACTTAGAGACAAAAAATAATGGCACCTCTATATTAACATCCAGATAAGAATTTCCCTTCCAGGGATCCTTTTTGGGATCCAGAGATGCAAAAGTTGATATAATGTATGAAACTAATGGATTTTGGTTTGGGTAAGAACAATCACTCAGACTCTGCCTTGGTAGAGACTTACTACAAATAAGAAGAGAGAATAATTAAGAGAGGAGATTAGGGACCTATATGATCAGATTATTTTAAGATGAATATCCTTTTAAATACAAATTATCAAGATTTAGTGGATATAAATATTATTAAAAACTAGAGTGCAATCTCTCATAAATACCTTAAGAAGTTCACTAGGTATCTTAATATTGCAAGTAAGAATTCTTGGTATATATATATTCCACTAAAATATGAAGGCATAATTTTAAAGTTATTAGAACAATGTGAAAAAGACAATAGATGGATCTGTGTAGAATACTCAGAATGATGTCATCGTTCATACCCTCAGAACATATTATATATGAATATATTATTGGACATAGCAAAACATGACTTTGTGAACAGACATCTAGGAATTTTGAAATAGGTGAATTATCTTGGATTATCATGATGGACCAAATTATAAAAGAAGGAAGAATGGGAGGGTCAGAGCCTCAGAAGTAGCAAACATCAGAATGATGCCAAACACCCTGAGTGAGGGCAACCTCGAGAAGATGTGAAAAAGAGGACTCCATTTAAGCATCAAGACAAACCCAAACTAAGTAATCCATTTTAGACATAGTGCCACTAAATCAATAAGATAATAAATTTATGATGTTTCCTGTATTATCAAAGTCAGAATTACATTCTGAAAAGAGATCTAATGCTAATGAACAATAACATAATACAAAAGCCAAGACAGACAGAAGACACAAATGCCTAGCCTTTGTTATCTATTTAACCTGCAAATGCAGCTTCAGAAGCCAAATTGATGATTTTCCAGGTCTTTACCCCAGTGGATAAGTTTCTTACTCTAACCAATATTACATACTAGTTACACAACAGTACTGAAACTTGTAATGCCCCCTTTTATCAATAAAATGGACTAAATGTTTGTAATGTGTCATGAAAATACTATATAATTTCCTGCACAATTATTCTTTATTGCCTTTGTCAGAAGCTATTATCATTATCTCAGTATTCATTACAGAAATATATTCACTTCATGCATTGGGATTTTTCTGTGTACAGAAAGTCCCATTAAATGTAGTAATGAACAAAACCATAAAGGTATGAATATTCAAGTTGTGTGCATACTAATTTTGCTTTATCAGAATGAATGCAAAAGGTTTAGCTCCTTGACCTGGGAGGTATGTAAACAAGTTCTGATTTGTGGGCTGTGCTGATTTTCAGTGTGTCTTGAGAGGATGCCCTGTAGTTTGATGAGTAGAATTTTTGTTTATATGTAATTACCCTGGGTGGTAAGGAGATATAGGAAGGACATTCCTAAAAATGACTAGCAATACTGAGAACTTTTATTATGAGCTTTTAATTTCTTCATAAGATTTGTAAGACTTGGTTTCTATCATCATTACCAAAATCTTAAAATTCTAGCTCATAAAGTGCACTTTTAGAATCAATTTGTACTGCTCTGCTATATTTTGAGATGTCTAAGAATTCTTGAAGAAATGTGCATCAACTCAGAAATGTAAGCGCCATGGGGAATTCATGAAAATTTAGGTACTATTTTTCTTCTCTTCAACTATCTTTAGTAGTAGAGTCATGGAAAGATGTATGCACTTGATTATATGTCAGTTCAGGGGACACAGGCTCTTCTGGAAGAACGAGCAGAGTATTGTCACATTCTGAGTTTAATTGACAGCTTTAAGAAAACAGTACTTAGAGAATTTCGCATACTGAATGAAGAACATGATAAGCTTTTCATATTCTCCTGTTAGGAGCCATCTAAATCCAAGAAAGCACCTGCCATTCCTCAAATCTTATCTTTCATTCCCCACGGAAGTGATTTTAGAAAGGAAAATGAAGCTGTACTGCAAGGCTTCCTTTTCAAGGATATTAAGCTGATGACACAGGAAAGTTTCCATGTGAAACAAAACATTATTTATAAACAATGGTGTTTGATGAATTAATGTAATAATTAATGATCATATAATAATTATAATTAATTATAATATAATTAATTAGTAATAATGTAATAATTAATGTAATCGTGTAATGTAATAATCATGTCTATTTTATAATGAATTCATTATCAAACAATAATGCTATGGAAGCAATTCCAAAACCTTACTGATTAGAAACTCAATGACATTTAAGAGAAATACAATAAACGTTAAAATGATATAAATTTATGATTGTGTTTCCATTTCTATAAATATAATTAAATGTAAATAAAAATAAGAAAACTTCTATCACTGACACTGGAGAGCTATGCTGGGATTGTAGCTCAGTTGATAGACTCCTTGCCTAGAATGTATAAGTCCCCGGGTTCCAGCATCCCCACCACATTAACTAGCAGTGATGTCGCAGAATTGTGACTCTAGCACTCAGAAGTGGAGACTGGAGGATTAAAGCTTCAAGTCATCCTCTGCTACATAGTGAATGTAAGTCCAACCTGGGTGTATAAGAAACAGGGTTGTAGCAGAAGTAAATCTATGTATTTATATTACAATATTTTAAATACATATATATATATATATATATATATACATTTGTTAATTGTTATTTCTAACCTACATTTTTATATTGAATGGCACAGGCACCCATTACTTTAGCTAAAGCACATTTTTATCTCTGAAGTAAACTAACTGTGAGATGAATAAATCAAGAAAGACATGCGAAGTACACTCTGCCTTACAACAGTATTTTAAGCAAGTTATCTAGGGCCAATTAGATTGATTCTTTACAAGTTTATTTTCAACAAATCAATTAACTTGGAAGCGACCTAGGTAACTCATGGCTGTTAAACTGCATATATAACTACTAATTGAATTGGACATCCGACATGTGGTTTAACACATGAATAGCATGATGGATTAGCTAACCACTTGATATAAAAGCTTTCCATAATCATATTACAATTCAAATACTTATTTATTTCAGTAGGTTATGAAATGCTCACAGCTATTATCCAAGTTTTTCAGAATAAAAAATTCAGAAAAACAATTATAACTTGTCCAATGTAAAATACATACAAGTTGAAATATCTATATAGTACTGAACCAATTAATGGGTGACTAATATATGTATAACCCCTACATTTTTGGTATAAACATTTATAATATACAGTGTAATAGATCTCTTGCAATCATTCCTTGAATCATACTGTTAAAAGGATATAAAATGAATAATTTTGTATCCTTTGAACACTGTCTTCCTAAACACCACTTCCACCTCCTGTTACCACTAGTCAATGCCTTGATAAGGTGCTAAGTCTACTAAGAAACAAAGAAAATTTTCCTGTTTTCTGTCCCTAGAAAATCTATCCTTAGAATATGTTCATAAGGACTTGGAGGTCTTCTAAGCATGCAAGCCCCTATTTAGCCATTCCACAGAATTCAATCACCACCTGTCAATTCACTCTGACCTTTGGATAGCATTTTATTGATGGCCACCTTTTTCTCTATTTGAAATATTTTTAATCTTTTCCTCCATATTATTTCTCAAGCCCAGCTTTCAGTGATAAGCCAACTAACTTCAACTTTTTTTGTCTTTAATTTTTTCTTAGAAATTTACATTAGAATTCTAATGTTCTTTACCTCTTTTCCTTCATACACATTTTCATAAGAATGTCACAATCATAAATAACACTAAAAGTGATAATGTAATTCAGAATATTAATGAAAATGTTAATCCTCTCTGATGTCTACTAATACATAGAGATCTACAGTTTTGTCCTATAGCTTGTGCTGAGAAAATATATGGAACTGGTTTTTGCACAGCTCATCTAAAAGATATGGATAGCATTTGTATCTTTCCATAATAACAGCAACTTTAAACATTAAAGAAAAACATTAAAAGTCAATATTATGAAACAAATTTAAGATATATTTTGTCTTACAGGTAAGAAAGGAAATGACAATATTTCTAAATTTTCTGTTTCAAATGTTTTCCACTCAAATAATAAGCCCTTGTTTACAAAATTAAATTTATAGTTCTTCCTCCCTTCACACACACACAAGTTATTGAAAGGAACTTATTGAATCTTTTATTTATAAAATAACTATCACTGTGGTCATTTATAGCTCATCCACATTGCTAAACAAGACATACTTCTTATGCACCTTTGTGCTGAGCACAGAATAAGCAATTCCTTTAACCAAATCATTAGTGCACTTAAATATTTGTTTCATGTTTTTAACAGAAGAAATCTCATTTATATTCTGAAATATCTTACAATAATCTGAGCTAACTCATTTTGAAACAATTGTGCTCTAAGTTTGAAGACATATACTTATTAATTCTCAATAAATATACATAGATATTTTATTTTTTCCATTCACAGTATACAGAGAGAAGTATGCAGTGATATCTACTTCATATTATTTATTCCCTGTTTGGTGCACAAATAGACTTTTATGTTGCTACAGTAGCTTTTATTTTATTTCTTGCATTAATGTCATTTTTTTCACTTAACTGCCCTTTTCAGGTATCATAGAAACTATTGGGAGGGAATAAATTTTTCTAATCTTTGGAATGCCTATCATGCTGTGTTGCATATCAATGCATCTTCAATAAAGTAAGAGCTTATTCTTTTGTTAACCTTTTCTCTACATCTTTTATGTATTTTAAATAATTTATTTTTTAAATATTTTGTATTTATTTTATATGACATTTATAGTTATATTGAAGGATGCAATATGTGCCATGTCAAAGTAAAATTGATCAATGACTATTTAAAATATATGAACCACTATGATAAACATAATGATTATATTAAAATTTTATGTGTTTTATAGAAATGGTGCACAAAATACAAATTGTGTTTTACTTTGAGAATTACTTAGAAAATTATCTAACTCTTCGTTGTTTAAGAATTTTTCCATTAAAAGAATCATTTCACGTTTCAAAGGCCAAAGCTGTCATTTAGAGAAACATGCATTTAGCTTACAGCAAAAATCTGAAGCTCTCCTGGTGAGAAGTACTAGGATATAGACTGTGAAATGAGAAGAAAACTACACTCATTTTCTTTAGCCCATAGCATGAGAGTTCAAAGGGAAAAAAAAAAACACTTTTCATTGAAAATAAATTGTGAAATCCCTTGGAGTTTGTTGGAACTCTGCCAGGAGACTTATGGAAACAAGTAAAAAGAACCTCACAGCTACCAGTGGTGGGTTCAAAGGTGACCCAAATCAGCAGTTCTAAATTGCATTAATAATACATC
Organism: Zapus hudsonius; assembly: GCA_004024765.1. Taxonomy (NCBI): domain Eukaryota; kingdom Metazoa; phylum Chordata; class Mammalia; order Rodentia; family Dipodidae; genus Zapus; species Zapus hudsonius. Next base: position 107,590 of record PVHP010000351.1, on the reverse strand, counting down.
AACGAAGCAAAATGAAGGAACTATCTTTTTTCTGTAGAATGATTTCTATATAAATATTAGAATATATAGAAGATCTTATAATAGTTGTTGCTTTGGACAGAAAATGTTTCGATTTTTCCCAAGAGTAGTGTAGACAATTGGTAAGTTATGTGTTATTGGGAAAATGTGAGATCAATTTTTAAGCAAAAAAAAAACAACACTTAAGCAGGGTTTTCCTATTACTGGTTCTAGCGTCAGAGACAAGGCATGCCAGATCCTAACAAGCCAGGTTTAGGAACCTGTCCTCAGTAAGCCTATAAAAGTTTAAGGTAAAGCAAAAAAGGAGTCATTCAATGTGTCCACATTCAGAAGAGGAACAAAGAAGTTCAAGGACACCTGTCCATCTTTAGCACAAGCATCTTCTGTCTATGTGATGACAGCAGGAAAGAGGAATGAATAAATAAGCAGTCCTGGTGAAGGTGTGGTTGCAAACTTGCACACATAAATAAACTGATAATGTCACATAATAACTTGATGAAATGATCCCATGCATTTAAGGAATTTTCTCACTAGAAAATATAAAAAAATATTAATATTTTGTAGTTTGTATTATTTTCATGCAAATACACTTAATTCCCAAATATTCCCCTCTATCACATCATTATACATTTTCCTAATATAGTAAGATAAAGTTAAAAAAACACTCAGGAAATTCCATAAAGTATATGCTTCCAGGAGATGCCTGGAATCCTCACATTTTCTATTGCAATAAGAATTAATGGAATATATAATATTAAAGAAATAAGTATTCCCTTATAAATAAGAATGGAGAGGCTCCATCTCTACTACTCTACTACAACTGAACTGCCCTTCTGGAGATGCTAAGAGAATGAGGTTTTAATGAGAAAACACAGGAAAGTTCTACAACTCAATGACAAACAATAACATAAATATTCATAATGTTGTAATATTTTAAACATAATATATAAATAATTCATAGCAGGAGTCTGAAGACATAGGGTTGTATATCCAGCCCCACGGGGAGAAGTAACACCTTGCACTGCCTAGAAGATCAGTAACAGATTACTAAAGCTGCTGCCAGAGTATAATATAATAAAGGTACTTCTGGCAATAAAACAATGCCATACCTTTTCCCTGTAAGAGTCCATCAAAACAGGCCTGACAAACTCAAGCAAAGACGAGAGTCCTCAGGAAACTGCTTGTTCTTGAGGTTTTAGAACTAGAATAATCCCCTGGTCATTGTCCACTCTCACCTTTAAGTGTGCTCTGCCTTGCTTTAAAATAAACCCTGTCTTTCTCCATGCTTCTCTTTGTGAAAGAGGTACTTTATTTCAATGGACGTGTGTGTGTGTGTGTGTGTGTGTGTGTGTGTGTGTGTGTGTGTGTGTGTGTGTGTTTTAGTTGTTTGAGGTAGGGTCTCACTCTAGCCCAGCCTGACCTGGAATCACTAAGTAGTCTCAGGGTAGCTTTGAACTCACAGCATTCCTTCTAAGTATGTATGTATGTGTCACCACACCTAGCTCATTTGAAAATCTTAATGCTTTCAAGTAGAAGGGAGTTGAGGAGAGCCCACAGAGACTCTCCAGTAGAATTGTGGCCACAAGATAAAATTAGCATGGTAAATTAATTTTAAACTTTAGACTTTTAAATACTTAGTATACATGATCTCAATTGCTATTCCATATAGGCTCTCTGGAATGAGGTTTTTGTAATGTTTTTTATGACTTATGTCTGTGAAGCATGTGAGGGAGAAAAATATGCAAATGTATTTATTTGAAGTGTTCTGTAAAACCACATAGGAATAAGGGAAATTTCATCATCCCACAAAAAGTCCAAGGCTTTTTTCTCAGGGACGACCTGGACTAGGCCTTGTTACACAAAATAAGCTAATGGTAAAGAAGTGAAGCAAATGCCTGGCACATGTCGAATAAAAATCTCTGTTTTCCACAATATTACTATGCATATATAAAGCTTGATGAGAGCAGACAAGGAAAGAGTAATTATCCTTCATTGTTTAGCAAATGGTACCCCATATGGAGAATGAATAATAAGTGACACTAGTGCCTGAAGAAACAGACGTTGTCATGGGAATAGACAGGGCTTCTCAACAGTAGTTCAGTTCTAATACTAGAATTATGCCAAACTGAAATGGTTCAGTTGGATCTTGGGGCCAAATTCTCTTTCCTCCCTGCTTGCATTAATTCTTTTAGATGAATTGTTTTCATTTTGGCTGTCGCATATGATTGCCTCAATAATACATCTTTCAAAAATGATGTGAAAAATAAATACTTGGAAAATGTTCATCTACTTGCTGGTCAATAGAAATGATTCATAAAATATTAAGTATTCATTCAATTAAAAAGGTATTAGTAGTCCAAGAGAATATGTAAGATTGACATTTTTGAGAGATAGCCTTTAAAATGTTTTATCTTGAAGGAGCATATTAAATTTATTTTTTTTTTGCTTTTTGACTGGCATTAATGCACATAGACTACTGCTAAAGTTTCCTTGAGAAATGGTGCATAAACAATTCAACTTTCTTAGCATTTAAGGGTGTCTCTTTGAAGTCTCACCTCATTTTCTTCATATAATGCACTGTTACATGGAGTGACCTGAAATCAAAATGCCCACCTCCTCCAGTAGTGAACCTTTTCCTCACATTCCTGCCTAAGAAGTATGGAGCTCGTATTGAGTTCTCAGGGACAAAGAAGAAATGGAATGGCTTTGTTCACTTTAGTTTCTTCTAATTCCCAGACTGAAAGCTTCCTTTTGAAGAATAAGATATCAATTTTTCAGAACCTCTGGAGTCTTAGTGCCCAGACCTGAATACAATATGAATATCTCTCAATTTGTTTCTTTGTTGTTCAACAAACATTGATCCCTTATTGTTACTTGGACTACCTTGACACAATGGATATTTTTAGAAATATATCTTGTTATTTAAATATTCCACTAACCTTGCTTCCATTTGATCATGCCAGTTCCATATAGACTGATTATGTTACATATTGACTTGATAGAAGTATTCCCATGCATTTAAGAAATTTTTATAATTTGGAAATATAATGAGAAAAAAACATAAAAATCCCATTGTTGGTATATATTCATGCAAATGTTTTGCCAATAGTTTCTCTCTCTCACACACATACATATTACTTTCAGAGTATTCACTACTTCTGTTTCCTATTTTATGTATTAATTTAATAACATTATTAATAACAAATTATCAGCTTAATTAATAGAGAGAAAGAATAAAAACATTAGAGGATTGCAGCCAGTCTACCTGCATTGTTCCATCTCCAAGGGGCCTAAAGAAGGTCATTCCTCAGCGTCAGTGCCTTTGACCTAAAGCGTATGTGTGTGTGTGTGAGTGACTGTATGAATTATCTATTGTTTACACCACTATAGAAATATCTCAGAAAGCCTTTTCTGGGGTGATTCCTAGAACACTAAATAGAAAACAAGGAAATAGAGAGCTGTGACACATGGTTTCCATAACTTCATGTATACTGCAGGGCACAGAATTGATAAAGTGGCAGAGTATAGTTAAAACTATTAAAATCAATCCATATATGGGTTCCAACCATTTGGTATAAAGTGAAAAGATTTTCTTTAATCTCTAATCACTGTTGTGGATCTGTTAACCAAGCTTATCATTTCTTTTAAATATTAGGATGCTATAGTTAGCAATTAGTTACTTGTATTGAATCCCTGTGTCATTTTCAATATACATTTGTTATAATCACCAACAGTTACTTATAGTTAATGACCATAAGATATGTGATATACTCTTTAAATGTACTTTTATTAAATTTTCTTAAAAAGTTAGAATGTTACCATTAGTCAGAATATTACTAATCAACTTTCAGTGAGGCCCTGAAACAGAATAACATACCACATACCAGAATAGAACCTAAAAACTGACATCTGAGCCTGAAAGTCTCTGTCCTCAGCAATTTTGCTTGTCCCCTTGTCTATGTGAATATTCTAAACTTTCTAGTTATATATGTTTAAGCAAATAATAAAAAATGATACAACAATGGTCACAAGAAAGATTAAATACTACATCCTGTGTGAAGTGATAAAACAATGAATTTTTCTGAGATAGAAGTAGCTTGTATGTTTATTTTGATTTGTGGTTGGGAAACGATCCGTGTCAATTTCCTTCTTGGTAAATCTTACTGCTATCATTCACTTACTGATGCTTCCATTGTAAGACAAACTTCAGTGATGTAGTCAAATGCTCTAGACTTTGTACATAATTACAAACTTTTAGAAGATATGGGAAAATTTATGATAAAGTTGTTCTGTTATTTTTAAAGCAGAAGTTTTTATCAGCAAATAGCTCAAAATTCACCTATTTCCCAGTAAGAATACAAATTTGTGGAGAGAAATTGAGAGGAGGAGAAACTGAATGGCCTGTATGTCTTACAATGTTTTTTAACATTAATTATAGGATATTTATGATTATATAGATTGTAATCTTGAAAATGAATACATAGATTAATATATTTTATCAAGGAAGAAATGTTCTAGATTTTAGAATTGTAATCCCAAAGTGAAAATGTTTAAAAAATGCCTTCACAAAGAAATGAACATGCCATAAATTTAAAATAATTTCTACAAAAGTCACTAAGAGTAAGCTTACAATACAGACATGATCTAAATTATTGAAAATGACAGCAGTAAATGAACTTCGGTATGTCATTAAGATTAGTAATCTGGTACAGGTGTCACATTCTAGGGACAAAATTCACAAACATTCTTTTTTAAGAGGCATTTTGCCTTACAGAAGATTCACTCAAAGTTCAACTATGCTCATCTGCTTCTGTCTAGCATACTATATCCCATATTGAGAAGGAGGAAGTGATTTATGTCCCTTTGTAGCTTTTGTTTGTTTGGTCTAAATATTTTCCTATTTATGAGAGAGAGAGAGAGAGAGAGAGAGAGAGAGAGAGAGAGAGAGAGAGAGAGAGAGAGAGAGAGAGAGAATGGTCATGCCAGAGCATCTAACCAGTGCAAATTCCAGACACATGGGCCACTTTTTGCATGTGACTTTACTTGGGTACTGGGAAATCAAACCAGGGCCATCAGGCTTTGCAAATAAGCATCTTCATTGATGAGACATAGCAAGGCTTATCTGACTACAATATTTGATTACGTACATGTTTCCATATATTAAAAAGATGCATTGTCTCTTGTATTGCATTATTTAATGTTCTGGCACATAAGAACTAATAGATTTATAACTTAGATAAACATATTGTTTCAACTTTTAATTTATTATAGATAGAAATCCAATAAAACCAAAAGTGGGAGCTTTATTAGATAACTGCTACACAAGTTCCTGTCCAGATTGACACTAAATGTGATGGTAGGGTCAGGTTATCAAGTGGCATGTGCTAAAACACTCTTCTTCTCATCCATGTCCATGTATATGCTTTATATAAAGTATACAAAGCACAAACGCCTGTGTCACAGGTGCCTGGAGGAGGGGGCTGAAATGAGGAGATGGTAGTGTGGAGAGGGTCGCATGGAGAGGGGACTGTGGAATGGGAACAGGATACTGTCTAGTAAGTGAGTATGGAACAAGGAACTTTAGAGAAGGTACCATTGGAGCAGGTGGCTTTGGGGCAGGGGACTGATGATGAATGGAGGGCTGAAGAGTATGTGAGTGTCGAAAACCAATGACTGCAGAAGAGAAGGCTTTGGAAAAGGTAACAACGGAACAGGTGAGTATAGATTACTTGACTTGGGCTGGTGTTTAATATATCATGTCATTTTCTCTCAGCTACAGTAAGCCATCCCTTTAAACATTGAAGTTAAGATATAATATAACTCATTTTTACCAGTATACAGTAGTTAAACTACACTATCAATATTTAGAGGACTAATTTTCAAAGCATCCACTATAAGAGGTATGCATGCTATCCTCAAAAGTTATGCTAGCTTTATTTCCATAAATGAAAGTAAATAATTTTATTACCATGTTACTCAGACATATCAAGGCATGTTAGAACTCATACAGTGACATAAATCCCCAAGTATAAATATCTTCTTGTTGTTTCCATTTGTATTTTAAAACTCTTTTTTTCTTTAAAATACAATAAGTAAAATTAATAAAATACATAGGTAAATAAGTATTTCATTTTTATTTTTCATATACAGGGATCATAATTTCACTACAATGTCTTATATGAGTTTCAAAATTATAAAAATCAAAATAAAACTTTTTTATTTATTGTTATTAATTACTCCTTTATCATTTCTTTAATCTGTATCAATTAAGGTGCAAAATGCAATTTTTTTTCTAAGCAAGTTTCTTGAGAGGTAAGCAAGTAAACTAGGAAAGTGATGGTTTACATTATGTTGGCACATCTTATTTAGTTATATGTTGGAATGCTTGAATTTTCTAGATTTTCATTTGAATTCACTTATCCTTCTCATTGAAAAACTTAATTTTAATGTATTCAATGTTAAGTAGGTCTAAAGTTTCTCTCTGACATTCGGATGAACTAATGTATTAGTTCAGACTTTTGACCTGTCTAATATAATTTACATAATGATTTGATCAATACTAAGAAATGCTTATAATTGGGTCAGGACCCTAAATACTTTCATGGTCTAACAAAAAACTTTTAAAGGTGAGCATTAATGTTATTTTCTCAAACTTTGCATCTTAATTATAGACTAAACCCTTACATCTCATTTCCTTTTAATACGGAAATTTGGACTTTCTCAGTGTATGTTTAAAGAGGTGGAATTGAATAAATAAGGCTAATACATCAAACCCATTGAATCATGGAATACTTTACTATATCTTTCTGAGAAATTGTCTGAACGCTCTCTCTCGATCTATCCATCTCTCTATATATAGCCATAAATGTGTGCACTTGTAATATGCAGACAAATAGAGCTACATATACTTTTATGATACTATTTTTGGGTTCTTTACAACTAGTTTGTGTAATATAAATTTACCTTTAAACACTGTCTTTTATAATTTTACCATAATCAAAGTTCAAATGTGTAAATTAGACTATTTGCATTTTTGTAGATAACTAACTAACATGTATCTCATTATTTAAATGTCTGCATCACTGCAAGTGAAGCTAATGAAATATTTTATCTGACATGGAAAAAGTTGTTAGGTTTAATAAATCTTTTATCTTTTAAACATCATATAAAAGATACCCAATATAAAATTACATATCATAACAAAATATTATGTAATAAATTAAGACATTGAAACTTTTTTAGAAAGCTATACAATTATGGATTATTGTATATAAAGAAAAGTTTGACTCATTAGTTAGATATCAGCTCAAGGAAGCAAGGACCATATAATGATAAATTAAGTATCAATATTAGGGAGACAATTAGTATGTGTCTGTGTATATTTCTCTTTTTAAAGAGAGAAAATCAAAACTAAATAAAAGGAAAAAAGTAAATAATAGCATTAAACCAGAATAATAGACATATTCAGAAGAGTTAATTGAGACAGATGCCAAAGAGAGATAATATGCTTAATGTTCTCCCTAGGGGAAATATAGGATTTTAGGATTATCTTTATGTTTAAGCAAAGAAAGTAAAAAAGTAATTAAGAAGGATCACCATTTTCCTCTTTTCCACTGAGATCTAAACTTGGGAAGACCTAGAGATCATAAATGTGTGTTATCTGGAAGGGAGCAGGAAAATACCTTCTGGTATCTCTAGAAGCATAAAATATTTCTAATATACATATTTTCTGCAGATTAATTAAAATTGGTAAGAATAACCATCCATAAGCACTATTACCCTGCTTCATCACAGCAAGGCATTCATAAAACAAAGCAAAATGTTTTTTTGTTTCTCAGTTACTTCTCAAACATAGTGTAGACCAGGAATTGGTAAATGGTATTTCCCAAGGAGTCTAGACACAGCAGATTTCAAAGTACAGCCTGGGTATAGATATTGTTGTAGTTAACCTTCTTGTTGCAGCAACAGAGAAGAACCCAACCAAAAGCATCTTGTGGAGGAAAGGGTTTATTTTGGCTTACAGACTCCATGGGAAGCTTCATTGTGGCAGGGAAAACAATGGCATGAACAGAGGGTGGACATAACCTCCTGGCCAACATCTGGTGTACAGCCATCACAGAAGAGTGTGTCAACCACTGACAAGGGGAAGCTGGCTAGCATCCCCATAAGCCTTCCCCCAACAACACAGCTCTGTATGTTGGTTTCTTTCTTCTCACCATCCAAAGACTTACTATCTTCAAGGCCTGCTCCTGCCAAACTCAAATTTCTACAAAACTGGCTACTTTCCTTTTCCTTTGCTCTCAAGAACTTGTTAAAACTGTGCATGCCCTCAAAAATTGTGCATAGGTAAAATATAATGCAGGTTTATAAATCACCCACGCTCCTGCTTTGCAGTCATCTGGCCCAAGATGTCCCACTGCGGTGACAGACAGCATCTAGACAGAAGACCCAACATCTCTCATCTCTGCCAATGATTCCATGGTACTCCTTCCCTTGAAGAGGCCAGCCTGTGGAGGCAGTGTTATGCTCTGAGGAAACTCTCATGAACGTAAAGCAGGTAGAATCACTCAAATCAGCATGTGTATGGCACTGCATTTCTTGGCCATATCTTTTACCCAAATCTCTCAAAGGCAATAGGGTGGGACAATGCCTGACAGAGTTTCTATCCTGGCTCTACCTCTCTCTGATATTCCACAGAATCATTTCTATTTGAAGAAAAAGGTAAGTGTAGAGAGCTTGTCTCGTGGTTTGAATTAGATGACCCCCACAACTCATGAGTTCTGAATACTTGGCCCCTGGCTGATGACAATTTGGGAGGTAGAGTCTTGCTAAGGACGGTATGTTTCTGAGGATGGGCTAAGATGAAACCAACTCCCTCTTGTCAGAACATGGCTCACTGCTCTATTTTCATGGCAGAGATGATAATGTCTAGCTTCTGTCCATGCCCTTCTTTCCCCATTCATCTGGAAACTTCTCCTCAAGACTTGTAAGCCAAAAATAATAGCTTTTCTTCCAAGGTGCTGGTTTTGGTCAAGGGTTTTATCTTGGCAACATGCAAGGTAATTACACACATGTATTTATTTATTATTTATTTTCTTATTAACTAAAAACTTTGTATTGAGAAATCATAAACTGTTACCATTTTCCCCTCCTCCCTGCTCCCATCCCTCTGAGGGATGGATGGTGTTACCATGGGTTGAGGGTTTTGAGGTGTGCTCAGAGCTGCAATCATTCAGTGTTTGGGTAGGCAACACCTGTGGATGTTCCACCCCACCCTGTGGCTCTTACAATTTTCCACCCTCTCTTCCACAAATTTCACTGAGACTTGGTGGGTGTACTTTACATCTATTTTAATGTTGATCTCTCAGTAACTTTTTGATTTCAGCTTTGGTGCATTTTGAGTGTCTTCAATGTCTGTCACTGTCACCCTGACACAGATTATCAAGCACATGTGGAAGCAGCACTCTTGCTCATCTCCACAATTCCTCTGTGGTTTCAACTAGGTCCTAGCTAATGTGTGAGGGGGAGTTCATCTCCTACCAGAGAGTCAGTTATCATTTCTTGTCTTGTTAATAGATTTTCGTTATCCTCCGCTCTTGCTGCCTTCTGAAAAAGAAAAAACAGATTCTCCAAAGGAGTTTAAATCATCATGGGTTAAATGGAATAAGCATTTAAGAGAGATTTTGATGGAACTGGAAACCAAGTTAGAATCTTAGGGAAACCAAGCAGCTGGACTCCAATGAGAAGATCCCAGTAATCCTGGGCCTAGAAAAGGCTACACCTACCAACATCTCTCAAAATTAACAAACATGTTGTAATATGTCACCTATTCTGTCAGGTTTGAACACTTGACACATAATTAAATAATTCAATAAAGCTGAATTTATTTGTATTAATATTTACTAATCAATCATTATTTCAAAGCAATCAATTAGTTGCTACCATATTGGATGTACTACTATTTCTGGACACTTAATTCCACAAAGCCACTGACTCTGTGTGTCTCTACTCCATAGTAATTAAGAAATGGAAATTGGTAAAGGAAATGAATATAATTATAGATTGGTTAAACATGTTAATGGGATCCTAATTACTCCCCTAACATGCTTGTGACCATCTTAGGCTTTTCAAAAAAATCTAAAAATAAAGTCTATTTAATTTAGCTGAGAGATTGGTTAACTGGCAGAATTAGTCAACTCTAGATCTGTTCCTGTACCTTTTGAATTTTTTGAAGGTCAGCTTCAAGCTAAGACTGAAAACCATATTATTTTTGCAAATTAAAAAAGTGATAATCTGATAGCCAAAACAAAGAGTCTGCTTGGCATATATGTTTTATAGTGGCTTCAGCACGAGATCATAGTTACTGCACTATGGACACAGATAAGTTCTGCACTTTAACAGTGGAACTCATTTACAAGAGTATTTGAGAGTCTTGACAACGTGAGGATTATATTCTTTTACAAAACCACAGACAATTATAGCTAGTAGATATCATATTAATCACCCATTTGTCATACTTATGAAGGTGTTATATAAAACTTTATCCACAGTCATACCAGAAGTGATGGGTCACATTTATCATTGAGGGGCCACTCTGACATGGACTTTCTCCTAGACATTCAAGGGCCTTTAGTGAATTCTAATGTAGTTGAGAAGTGAACCATTTAGGCACCAATCATTTTTATTTACCTTGTATATCTAATTATAGTTACTGGGCCCATTCAATTACTAGGAAGTAGTGAGTTATATCCAGACATTTGTCCCAGGATTTGATGTAAAAACAAGGGATAAATTGAAGTATACATCCCTAATACAAGATACTATGTAAGTCCCTGTTCTTGCTTATCACCTTTCATAAACTCAAGCTGATACTTCCAAATTTAGGTAAAGACTCAACTGATCTGTTATTCATTAGATAGTTATATTAAATTCTATGTTATTAGGCATCTTCTCTCTACTTAAAAGGTTATAGTTACAATGGAAAGATAACCAAGGTGCAGTGAACACGTGACAAGTGAGGATATATATAGGTTTTGCTTATTTCCAGTCTTGGTCTAGTCACTATTCAAGAATAAGATGTTGCTGTCTTATTTGCAAATTCAAAAATAGAATGTGTTTCTACAATCTCACTTTAATTTATACACTCATAACATAAGCCAGTTTTCATCTATGCTCGCTACAAAGGATAAGAGAGGATCACATGCAATCATATTACTTTTGCTTTTTTCTATGTAGGTCATATAAAGGCAATTTCTTTATTCCCATGTTATCTATGTAATGAATAAAAGTTGCATTTGAAATAAGTTACTGATTTTTTTAAATTCAAAATATTACATAGTTTCTCTCTGAGGAAGGAGAAAAAGCAGATTTTCCAGGATAATATTTGATATGTCTTGCAAATATTCTAAAACATAAACTTCTGACATAGTAATTCTCTGAAGCAACGACTCTGTCCTATCTTGAAACTCCAATTTTCTACCATCTCAGGAAACTCAACAAGTTTTAGTCAATCTGCAATGAGAGCACTGAACTTTAAGGTATATACATTTTCATTCATATAAAGTAAACATTAAAACAATTCTAAGTATTATTAGTATGATTGGAAACTAATGTCCATCAACACTTATATCCACATGCATTTTTATATCTACACTGATTTCTCAAGAGTCAGCAAGAATGGCTGTGAGAGCTAGATGGAGGACTCAGCAGGAGAAGATACTTTTTTGCACAGGCATTAGGGCCTGAGGAGACCTGAAACAACTGAGTTTGAATATACAGATTTCACTTACACAGCTGGGTGTGGCCAGATGACCCTATCTGTAACTTCCTTAGCACAAAGAAGAATGAGATCATGGAATCTCCTGGCTCTGGAAAAGAAAAACTCTGGTTTTGTTGAAGAGAGTCTGGCTCAAACAAGACCAATCAAAAGAGAGATGAAGTGGGACACCCTGTCTTCTGCTCCAGCTGCTATAGTGGCACCCCCTAACCCCCATCATGAAATCACATGAGTGCTGCAAGAGCTCCTCCCACACCATGCCACACATACACACATACACATGCACCACATTACAGCCCCAAACCTCACAATTATGATAGGAAGTGTATAATTTCTTTTTTCTTCACGTTTATTATTTATTATGACAACTGTACAAATAGGATTCAGCAAATTTCAATATGCGACTATATTGTGAATTGATCATGTCCACCGCCCTTGCGGCCTCTCCCTGCTTCCCTTCAGCCCCTTTTTAGTGCCTAATAGTACTTCTACTTTGAAATCTTGTCTCCATGTATGAAAACTTAGCATCTTCTGTTTCTACACTCACGACAATGACAGAACCTCATTCCTAACAGCTGGACATGTTTACTGACTGGCACAGGCTGACTCCACAGTGTGACTCCTGTGAAGCTCCTCAATGAACACCTGTGTAGGTATCTCTTGTATACTCACTTCATTTCCTGACATATACCCATTTGGAGGAACCATAGATTCTTCACTGTACCTGCTTTGCTGGGGAGAACCTGGTAAACCTGATGTGATGACACTTGTCAATCCTCACAGTTGCCCCATCACTTGGTGCACATGAATTTACCTTCCTCTAACACACTGCTCCCAGCTGTCAAACACAGCGTAAGTCTGTTTGGTTAATCTATCTCCTGCTGCCTTTTGGATCCCATTTGCCTGTATTTCTTTTTTCATCATTCCACTGTTTTATGTCCACAGAGGCGAGATGTGTCTCTTACAGCATTTATTGGGTCTTGTCTTTCAATCAACCAGTCTGTGTCCTAATGAGACTATTTACATTCAGGGTTGCAAACATTGTGCACCTGTTCATCATTTTGCTGTTTTCTTCTGGCGGCTATGGATAGTTCTTGTTGCTCATTTACTCTAAACTGGTCTTGACTTGTTTACTATCCTGGTAATGTTTGTTGCTTTACTGTTCTCATGAGTAGATCTTTATTTTCTTTCAGGTTTATTCACTTTTTAAAAAAGTTTAGACCCTTGCTCTAGCCACGGCTGACCTGGAATTCATTATGTAGTCTCAGAGTGGCTTTAAACTCACAGATATCCTCCTACCTCTGCCTCTCAGGTGCTGGGATTAAAGGTATGCATCGCCACATCTGGTTATTCATGTTTTAATAGAGTAACTGTCAAAGTTTTTCTCCTCTGGATGTAGGACAACCTTAAGCAACTTTTGTAATTCTAGTTTAGTTGTCACAAAATTCTTCAACTTATCTTTGTCATGGAAGGTATTTATTTTTCCTTCCACTGTGAAGGACAGCCTTGCTTGATATAATAATCCTGTCTGTTAGTTACTTCTCTTCAGAACCTAAAATACATCATTCCATGCCCTCCTGGCATTTGGTGCTCCTTCTGAGAAATATGATGTTAATCTAATGTATTTGCCTTTAAATGTGGCTTGGTGCTTCTCTCTTGCAGACTGTAATATTCTTGCTTTGTCCTGTACTCTGGACAATTCAACTATAATATATTGTGGAGTACTTTTACACTCATCATCAGTACTTGCGGCTCTTATGCTTCCAGTACCTGGATGTCTATGCCTTTCCTGAAATTTGGGAAATTTTCTGCTATTTTTTTTTATGAAGCAGGTTTTCTATACTGGCAACCATTGCTCTTCTTCTTCTTCAGGTATGCTAATAAGCCAGATGTTGTTTGCTCTTTTAATAGTGTCCCAAAGCTCATGCATTTCTTCATCCAGGTTTTAAAATTCTCTTTTTGTTTTTTCTTTCTTTAAATAACTTGTTAAAAGTCTTGTCTTCAAGCTCTACTATTCTTTCTTCTATTCAGTATATTTTGCCTGCTTGGCCATTAATTTCTTCTTTAATTGGACTCATTGAGATCTGTTTTGATCATTTCTTTCAAAAGGCCTCTCTCTTTGCTAGGCTTGCAGTGAAGGCCCCCCTCACCTCCTGCCCGTCCACCTGCATCTTCCTCAGGTTCTGCTCTGTTTTCTCCAAAGCACTGGGTGTTTGTATCTTTGAAACTGTCTTCATGTGCATTTAATCACTTTTTTAGCTCTTGGTATGCTTCACTTGGATGGGGTTGCTTAGCCACAACCTTTTCCATGGCTTTCACAAGCCATATTTCCATTTCTTTGCACCTCAGTTCATCTTCTTTTGTGTCTCTGGACTCAGTTACCACAGGGTTGTGAACTTCAGGAGGTCTCCTATGATGTTTTCTAGTTTTTCTTTTCTTTCCCGGTTTAGAATTACTCACTTGACAAGATGGATGTCTCGTATACTTCTTATGTGATTTTCCCTTGACCAATGTTTTCAGTTATTAGTCTTGAGCTTGATCCACAGTACACAGTCTTCAGCACAATGTGTCCTGATCAATCAACTAACAACACGGAGGCAAAAGCTCACGCTTTTGTGGCCACCACAGAGCTAAAATTAGAAAGCAGCGCGGTGCACACTCACGCAGGCAGACTCTGAAATGTATCATTTCTTAATGATGTCAAGATTTCAGATATATTATGTCTTATTGGAAATAATAATGCCAGATGTATAATGTGGCTTATTTGTCTGGAATTGGTTTACAGTGACAAGAATCCCTGGATACCCATATTCTATATCTTTCTCTTTCTCTCCTCTTTCTCTGCTCTCTCTTCTCTCCTCTTCTTGACTTTCTGTCTCTCTCCTTGCAAATCAATCAATAATAAAAATAAATATTTATGTAAGGCATTGCTATAAATAAGTTATAAGGAAATTTGCCCTTGACAATTTCAATTTAATAAATTTATAAATTAAAATCAAACATTAAATTATTGAGATTTTTAATCAAAGTTTCACATGTTACTTTTATTAGTATTTACATTTGAGAGTATGCCTATAGAGTCAGAATATTAAAATATGTATGCATGTTTTATTTCTGTCATATAAAATGGCTTAACCATTTGCAAGGAAATATAAGAAACAAAACATTTTTTCATGAATTTGGTACTTGCCATTATAATATTGAGTATTTTATGATCATAACCTGTGGGATTATCATTACTGTCATCATCATATCTTACTAAACACATTCTTTTATGTTTAAGAGTAAATGCATGCTTTATTTTAGTACCTGAAGACTTAATTCCAATATTTGATTGAACTCCTCATGTGGAAAACCTGAGCCAGAGTGCCCAACTTAAGTTTTGTGCAGTTCAAGTAAATGAAAATGCCCTAGGCCTGACACTAATCTTGTGAAGTTATAGATTTCTTATTTGGCAGCCTAGGCTACCTGGTTTATTCTGCTCTGCTTGTGAAATGAGCTGCTTCTAAATCTTTGCGGGAGATTTGGGTGCATGCATTTTACTGTTAAAACAATTAGTTTTACTTAATTTTAAATTTCATAATTCAGCTTAAATTACAAAAGGAAACCAAGTTGTTGATGATTTAAACTATGCCCTCCTATAATTTTATTACAGAATATTAAATAATTTTACTTCCTTTATCTTTAAGGAATGAGTGAAATTTATTTGTATTTTTCCAACATCATTGACAGTACTTGCATCTGGAAAGGAGTAAATTTTTTATTTAATTGATCTTACCTCTTTGTGTACCAGGGACAATCAATCAAGCACTGATGTCACAATGACCAGAGGTGTCTGTCATATATTTTGTATGTATGTTCATCTATTTTCATTAGATGGCATTGCCATTGTTATTTATATCATGAAAATGTAGTAGTGATTCTACTAGGTCACAGTGTAAATCAGAAAATAAAATTTTGGACTTTTCTTTACATAAACAATAAATTTTTCAAATTACATGTTTAAAGTATTGAGTACTAATTTGATAAATTTTCAGTGTGGCAATTTGTTCCTAGACAGGCAGGGATCTTTTCCCTAAATTCTTAGATTTATTTTCTCTAATTCACTAGGGACTAAGGAATGACAACGTTTGAATATGAATGAGGCTAACATGGGTCCCTGACATTTCCTTTTATTTTCTGTAACAAAAAGAAGAAAACCTGCCCAAGAGAGGAAAGGCCCAATGGCTTTAGCGTGAGAAGGAAGCATGTCAGCATGTTGTGGGCTTTCCCTCAATACCTCTGCTTTTCTGACCCTGACTCTTCAATCCTGCCTGGAAGTGGCCTATTCAGAGCCCCAAATGCCAGCCCCAAGGATAATCCTTGAGACATGGACCTCTTGGCCTTCAGCAAATTAACCCCTGGACTGTTTTTGTTCTCTGAGCTGTGTGTATCTGTCCTACTACTAAGCTCTAGATTAGGAGTGAGTCTCATCTGGAAAATCAATCTTCTACTTTAGTTCTTTCAGTGGAACGACTAAATTCTAAGGCTCAATGGCCCTTTATGTTTCCCCAGAAATTTACTGGAAGACTCCTCTTTTATTAGACAGAAATGGCCCCTTATGGTGAGAAGTTTTAAAGTATTTTACATACTTTATTTAAGTATGCCCATTTAAGCTTTAATTCAATCACTTTCTAAATAGGAGAATTAGTTAAGGCCTCTAATGCATGTTTTCCATAGCTTTCTTCAATTTGTAAGAAAATAATATCCATTCATATTTATTCATGAGATGAATCCTACGAAATACGATCTTTTTTACTAAATTACAGAAAGACTTCACGTTACGTTAATGGGGATTGATTTCTGTGTGTGCTCTGCATTTGCTAACCTCCTCAAGAATAGCCATGATCACCTCCAACATCTCCCTTCCAAAAAGACAGATGAATTATGTAATCATTTGAGATCACTGTTGTGCACAAAAACCACATGTCTTCTATTTTAATTCCACGTGTTGCTTAGGGTGTAGTGAGGATGCAGCCTTTGTGTTCCAGAAACATCAGTTCACTTTCCAAGGAAGCTTTGGATCCTTTGCTCTATCCTTTTCAGTCTGGGTTAGTGGTGATCCCTATAAAAAGCAAGAATAAAACAGAGGCTTTTTGAGGAAAACTAGGAGTTCTGATTTTATGCCACTGGATTAAGAGTAATGTTTAGTGAGATCAATAAATAAATATTACCACAATGGAGAAAACAACAAAAAAGAGAAATAATGATGCATCTAGACAGGGATATTTAACAAGTATTTACAGATAGGGAACTGGAACTAGGAAGAACATATGTATTTGAAGTCATTTGTACTGAAACTGAAGTCCTGATAATTTTCCAAACATAATAATTTATAATCAATTCAGACTAAATTGCCACATCTCCAATCCTAAAGAACTAAAGATACTGTTAAATTGGAAAATGTGATGAATAAAAACAAATAAGAAACCAAAAAATTCAGGCAAATAGGATTAAAACACTCATAAACATTATGAACTAAAATAAATTATAATAATTATTTGTATTAAAAGTATTAAATTTAAAGTGTATAAATTAAGCAATAATCCCCTTAATTCTATTTTATATTTAATTCAGTAATGAATTATTCAAGAAATTAATGTATTTAAAATATGTTCTTTTCCAAATTTTACCAGTGAAAACATGTATTTTTTTCATTTGACTATGATCACAACTTGATAATCACTTAATATATACATTCCAGGAAATTACTTATATAATGGGCGCATATTCTTCTGTAAGAAATGTACATACTATATAGTTTACTATACATATATTCATATATATGATAGTTTTAATGATTTAAGACATGACATTTGAGAGCAACCATGAACTTACATGACAACAATTTATCTGAGTCCCTTTTCAATTTTGTCACTATTTATAGTCATTCTTTAACTTGTTGTTTTCCATCCTTGAGCCAAAAACCTCGGGTGTTCCATGTTCCCCCACCTCCTGTTTGTTAATCAGCAAAGTACAAACTCTCAGGTGGTCTGGATACAAGCAGCTATTGCCAGTGGCTGAGAAGCTACTGGCCTGATGGTTGTTGTTTTTGGATCAATGTGAGCTTGGCACTTCTAAAGACCTTTTACAGCCAAACTCTTCTTGGCTCACTGGACAAAGCAAACTCCCAGGCCAATAAGAGAGGCCTGCTGAGAACAATAAATCACTGGCAATGGCACAGAAGCAGGAGTTCTTCTTTTCAGTTTTCAGTCCCAGAAGGTGCTGATCTTCCACCAAACATGTGCTCTCTCTTGGGGCTGCAGGTGACAGAGGTTCTTTAGAGGCTACAGTAGGGGCATAAACAACCACTTCCTTCCTTGGGTGAGAATATAATGTCAAACAAGAAGAACCTGAAAAGATTTTTTAAGAGGAATAAAAATAAGTGACAATGTATTTCAGAATTAAAGATACTCTTTCTAATTTAATTCACAATCCATTCCTAATACCCTATGTACCAATATACACGAACACCCTCAGTGATTTTTCATAAAAGTTACATTCTGTGATGCATTTTTGAATGATACATGTTGTACCTGGGAATTGGCACCGCGGATAAATATCTGGTATTTTACCGCTGCATTTCCCTCTGAGTTCGTGTCTTCTAATGTAAAAGAATTATACATAGGGACGGAATTATTTTTATTATCACACGTTTATTCTAGATTAAAGTCAGTTAAGGGAAGGGGGGATTGAATAGGGAAGCAGCCCAGCCACCAGGTCGTCTGTGAGGTTCACAAATCATTATTAAAAATGCACAGAATCACCCAAAAAGTGAAAAGAAAAAGAAATAGCACATATGTTAAAGAGAAAAATCACTTCCCCTTCCCCCTTCTCATCCCAGTTACGAGATCAGAGAGGGGAAGGGCTATAACTCTCAGAACAGGAAAAAAGCACAGGTGTCCCAAGTTCGAGTCAGGACTTTTAAAGATGTCTTTGCTGGGGGGAGTGGCAAGGTTCCAGCCTGGGAGTGTTCTTGATAGCATGACATGAGGTCACTGTGTGAGGCCATGCCCTCTCTACCTGTGGGGTCTTTCTCCTAATCCCGCTCAATGTGGAGAAGCATACTTACTTCCTATTTTAATTCAAGTATTACATAATTTAGCTTAAAATATTTAACAATTTATGCTATTCTGTATGTATTGGGCAATAAATGTCTTATTTAAGCATTTCCTTGGTTTTCACATTTCTTTCGGTTCATTTTCTTAAATTTCCTTTACGTGAAATATTTCTATATTTTGGAAAGGGTAGAAAGTATTTCTTAGAACCATGAAGTAGAACTGCCATTTACTTTCATCCCAGCCCTAAAAATGTCAGGTTATATCAAAACACTTAAGCCTGGATATGTAGTTCTCAGGTATAGTACAAATCTAGGATATGTAACACAAAGTCCTAGATTCTATTCCCTGCACAGGCAAGAAAGAAACACTGTTTAATTACATGCAACTTAATTGCTGAGACATATTTATGTCTATTTCACAAGGTCAATAAAACTCTGTTGAATACAACTGATACTTAAAATTTTTATTGAGGGCTGTGAGCTTAGTTCAATGTGAGAACTGTGCATGACAAGTATGAGACAAAGGGATCCATCATCTACTCAACATTAATGTTAATAAAAAATAATAAAAGAAAGCACCGGGGTTGGTGAGATCATTCAGTCATTAAGGCACTTGCCTGCAGAGCCCAGTCAGAAGCCAGATGTACAAAGTGTTGCATGCATCTGGATTTTGTTTTCAGTGACTGCAGGCCTTGATGCACTCATCCTCTCTCTGTTTCTCTCTCTTTCTCACTCTTTCTCTCTCTCCTTCAAAAGAAAGAAAGAGAGAAAGAAAGGAAGAAAGAAACAAAGAAACAGAAAGAAAGAAAGAAAGAAAGAAAGAAAGAAAGAAAGAAAGAAAGAAAGAAAGAAAGAAAGAAAGAAAGAAAGAAAGAAAGAAAAAGAAAGCAGGACACAGGGGATGGCCCAGTGGATAAAGTGCTTGCCACACAGGAGAACTTGAGTTAGGATTCTGAGAACCCATGTTATAGTTGGATATTAGGTGAGGCTTCTATAATCCCAGTGTACTCAGTGCAAGAAGTGAGGCAGAGACAGAATTTCCTGGAAGCTCCAGAGCCAGCTAGCCTGGGCAATGCAGTGGTGAACAAGAGTCCCTGCCTGTTTGAACAAGGTGGAAGACAAAGACCAGGCACCTCTAGCTCTCCCCTGACCTCCACATGTATTCCATAGCACTGGTACCTACTCTCAACCACACAATTTACTAACACACATATGCACAACTGCATGTCATACATAACAACAAAATAATAAACACAATCATAAATTACTTAATTTGCATTGTACTTTAAAATTTTTTGAGTAGCTTCAATTTTTTTCCTATTCTGATCACATGTGAATAAAACTGTGAAAATTAAATATTCTCAAAATTTGCAAGAGCAATTCTCCTCCACAATAGCTGCAGGTGACAATAGTCCTGATGCTCATGTTTTCCATTTGTGTATTGGCAGTGATGAAATATCCTCATGATTCCTATGACTTTTAGCCTGCAGGGAGCTGAGCCATTAAAATGAATGCTATACGAGATAAAGTAGTCTGGATTGGCACATGTTATAAAACCCCCTCTGTATGACATTGTGTGTTCATTTTCTTTGACGCTGGTGAAGTAAACTCACTGCTGCACAAAAAAGAACCTGACCACAGCAGCTTGTGGAGGAAAGGGTTTATTTTAGCTTACAAACTCAAGG
Organism: Zapus hudsonius; assembly: GCA_004024765.1. Taxonomy (NCBI): domain Eukaryota; kingdom Metazoa; phylum Chordata; class Mammalia; order Rodentia; family Dipodidae; genus Zapus; species Zapus hudsonius. Next base: position 87,012 of record PVHP010000351.1, on the reverse strand, counting down.
GGAAGCTTCATAATGGCAGGGAATACAATGGCATGAGCAGAAGGTGGACATCACCTCCACCACAGCACTGAAAACAGTGGCAGGAAGGTGTGCCAAACACTGGCAAGGGGAAGCTATAACCCCCACACCCCCAAAAACACACCTCCAACAAGGTTCCAATTGCAAAACTGCCATCAGCTGGAGTCTAGCATTCAGAACACAATATGTTTATGGGGGCACCTGAATCAAACCACTACAGATGCTGTTTATCATTTTTGCATTTACCCCTTACTCAGTTTCCAGTCTGAGAACCTCTTCAGACAGCTGTGTTTCTAAAATACTATGGAAGATACCATATTGAATAGAGGAAAAAAAGACTTTTTATGTATGGAATCTCTACCTGTAAACACTATTCTTACTAATATTATCAATATATTTTAGAGCATCTTTTCATAATCAATACTTTTGAACAGTGCAATCTAAAGTTTGTACCTTTTGTTTTCCTGTTATAATGGCAATTGAACATATAACTTTCAATACAGAAATCACCATGCTACTTTTCATGAAGAATTCATGCCAATTTAATTTTGAGGTAGCCTGTTGCTATTTGAAATTTGTATTCTAAGTTCAGATATTCTTAAAATAGAATTGAAATCAACAGTAAAAATTTTTGTGAGATCAAAAACAGGGAAAGCATAGCTTATACAGAATGTGATAGTAGTTCCTACAGACAGATTGTGTTAATGAAGAACTGAAGAGCCCTAATAGTGATCCAAAGAACTTGAGGAAAAGGTTAACCTTATGAGAGTAAGTGATAGTGGCAGCATCAGGAATGGTGGTTCACAAAACTGGAAGGGCTGGAAGTGTACCTAGGGGAGACGGACATGGTTCTCAGGCTATTCGTGAAATACCACAGAGCCTGTAGTGGCTCCAGAAAGTAAAAGAAATGCAAACCTTCAGGAAACAGGCATCAGAAAATGAGATGACTAAGGAGGTAAAAAGGAATGATGATGATTAGGTAAAAAGCATGAATTTATTCTGGTATAGTATTCAAAATTATTACTGCAGGGGTTGCGTAGCAATGAAGAGAATTTTCAAATGAAAAAAGGTACTTGATGATGTAAATGCCTGGTTATAACTGAATCAAATATCCTCATTTAATTAAGGCTACAGACTTATTTTTGCATGCAAGTCACTGTGCTAGATATTTGAAAGATACAGGGTAACATTTTAAATGACTGATCAGAGAAAAGTTATGGAATGGATGAATGAGGTTCTCATTGAGTCCCCTCAACCCAGAACAATAATAAGATGGACAAAATTGTCAAAAGCAATTACTGAATCATTTTATAAATCAAACCACCTCTTGTAAATTGATGAATGTGGCTAGAGAGATGGCTTAGTGGCAGGAGTCCAACATGGGTCTACATCTTCAATTCCAAGGGGCCTGCTCAGATTTGATATAAGAGCTCAGAAAAAATCCATGTCATGGAAACATGGAAACGCTACTGAACAATGTAGGTAAACAACTCCTGAAAGGTATCAAAATAAACCAACCAGGCCAAAATCACTCTTAGTCTTAACTGGGAAGGAAGTTTGATAAAAATAAAAACAGACCAGCAGACCCATCATAAACTAGACCAGAGGTTCTAAGAATCAGAAGGTTATCCCTAGGAATCCAGGAATCTAGGCCTAAAATACCTCTTTATGGGATGAAGAGATGATAGTCAGAGGGGCTCTGAGACTGCTAGAGTTCAAATCTCCTGGACCCACATAAATAGCTGTGTGTGGTGATGTGCTCTTATATGCTCAGTCCCACAGAGAGCAGAGGCTCAGAAGTCTGAGATCTTGAAAAATGGCAAGCACAATTCTATCTTAATAAAGACCAAGCAGAAGAGCAATGGAGCAGAACATTGGACATTGTGTACAGGCCACCACGGACAAGCTTATGGGTTGTCACACCACACACATGCACACACGGACAGACAAGCACATACACACATGCACACACACGCGCACACACACGCACACACAGGCACACACACACACACATACATACATGCACATGCACGTCCACCATATATCACACTCACATACAAGCAAAAATTTATTCTTCAAATCGTTTAATATAATTTAAGATAAATCATGACAATTGTCCCTTAGGCTATTGCCCACTATCACACTTTAGAATTTTTAATATTATTCTGTACAATTTCTATCTTCTAAACTAAAAAAATTTAAAAAAAAACAACTTTTTTTAAAGTACAAGCAGAGACAATAGTGGACATTCACTTGAAGACATATATCAATTTCTGAATTAGTTTTAAAAATCAGGTCCAAAAAAACAACAAAAAAGCTAGATTGGTTAGAATCAAGAGTTGCAACAGTTTATATTCTGGAATGCCCAAATTTTAAAAAAAAAAAACAATATGAACTATGGAAAGATATAGAAAACGGAAGCTTATGCATTTGGAAACAGTAGGCGAGACAAAACCAAAAGAATCACTAATGAGGGTTTGCACAGAGAATATTTTCAGAGTGATTATAATTATGTCTAGAGAATCAAGGGCAGAAAGAACAAAATTACATGTGACAATGAATCCTTAAATACTGACAATGAATAAGAATAAATTGACGTGGTCAAATTTTTGGTGTTAAAATCAACAATCAAAATAAAAATTCTGTAGGGTTTCACAGTATATATGGTATGGTTAAAAATAAATGTGTATAAGAAAGAGATCTCCAGGTTCAGGATGAGAAAGGAATTTAGACATATAAATGTGGCCTAAGAATATGGCTTAGCTGATATAGCTTGCTTTGTGTAAATGAAGTCCTGGGTTTATATAGCTAGAACCAGGAAAACCAGGTATGGTGGTGAACACCTGTTGTAATCCCAGCATTCAGGAGATAGAAACAGAAAGACAAAAAGTTCAAGGTCAAATACATATTGATAGTCAGGTTTGAAGCCAAACTGGGCTACACTCAACCCTGCGTACAAAAATAAAAACATAAAAAATGAACAAATAAATACATGGAAAAGTGCATCCTTAGTGACACGTTGCACACAACTAAGCTCATCAATGTGAATTTTGGAATAAGAAGAGAGAGAGAGAGAGAGAGAGAGAGAGAGAGAGAGAGAGAGAGAGAGAGAGAGAGAGAAAACGCACAGAAAACAATTATTTGAATGATGGCAAGCCAATTCTCACATTGGTAAAAACAGATTAGTAGTGCTGGAGAGATGGCTCCATGGTTAAAGACACTTCCTTGTAAAGCCTGATGGACCAGGTTTGATTCCCAAATTCTCCTGTAAAACCAGACATGCCATGTGACACATGTGTCTAGAGTTTGCAATGACAGCAGATACAGGCATACCAATATTCCTTCTCTGTCTCTCTCTCTCTCTCTCTCTCTCTCTCTCTCTCTCTCTCTCTCTCTCTCTCTCTCTCACACACACACACACACACACTCACACACAAGTAAAACTATTTTAAAAATAGATAAATTATTAAACAATCTACCTATTCACAAGGCTTAAAAGATTCTAAGCAGTTGTTTAAGAGCCTTAATTGCCAAAAATAGGCCTCAAAATATTATCATTAATGTTGTTTGCTTGGGGTGGTAGCTTACTCTATGTAATGACCTCTACAAATAATTCTACCCTCTGTATTGATAGACTAGTATTGCTTCTCATGAGAATGTCCCTTTTTAGCACATCACCAATATTGAGATGTAAATCAAGTCTAGTTTGCTGTTAGAGCCAGCCTGCTACATAAACCTTGGTGATTCTGGAATGGATCATGTGATGTAGAAACTCTCTCAGACGCTTTTTCTCCAGCAAAGTCAGAAGATGGGTTTTAACTAGGAAGTGATTACCTCACACTCTCTAGTCCCCACACCTATTTCAAATTGAATTTCCTCATACATCAGGATGGAGTTCCAGGATTCAATACAAATCCCATCTAGGTGCTGATGTTTCTTTCCTGAGTATGCTTTCTTTCAACCTAAACATCTAGATTTTAAAGCTACAGCATCTCCTGTTGGGCACCACTACACTCAAGCTGGAGCTGTGAAGGGACAGATATGCAGCCCCAGGCAGGAAGGTTGAGTAGGTTGTAACTCAGAGGACCTGCAAAGGCCGCTCCCCCTCCCAGTGTGCAGGAATCTCAGCATCACACAGTGACCTTCTGCCCCAGAGAACTCCTTACAAGGATACACCTCCCCTGCAGCCATGCCATGTGCTGATGACCAAGTGACATATAAGTCCCGCCACTTTTGTGTAACCTGTCCCAAAGCCCCGTTACCTGGGCTTGAGTGAGACCCTACATCAGAAGAAAACAAGATGAATTCACATTACTGTCTCACAAACAAATCTAAGCAAATGATGTAGAACTTATATGATGGTTTGTTGACCTTGAAAATCCACTTCTGTCCACTTACAACAGCCTTCCTTAGAAAGTGACATATAAGATGTACTAGTGATGTTTATAGAGAAAACAAGACACAGACATAATAGCAACTTTTATGAGACTCAGGGATGATAGGTTAGTTAGCATATAAAATGAAATTATATCTTCAAATATAAAGTTTTATTGAGAAGTATACATTGACATTAAATGGAAAATTATACTAATTTACCTTTAGTATGTGCTGTTTATTAAACACACATATATGTATACTCACATTTATGTATTTGAAACAAATGAATTCACATTCCCAAATTCAAAATTATTCATGGATTAAATAACTGGATATTTACTTAAAAATATAAAAATAGTAACTAAATATATCATGGATCTTTTATTACCTATATTTACAAGACACTTAGGCACTACTGGTATGGTTGTATGAATGTAATATACCTTCTGAAGCTCATACATTTGAGCACTTTGTCCTCAGGAAAGTGGCTCTCTTTGAAAAGGCGTTAGATTCTTCAGAAAGTGGAGCTTTGCTGGATGGAGGAAGCTGTTGGGCACTGCCTGTTGGCGCTGCTACTGAGGGCACGGAGAACAAAGGGTTAAAGATTTATGAGTGAGGTGAAACCCAACGGCTCCACCTACCCTGACTCCCAACCCCCATGGGCTAGCCATAGGAACCAGCATTTCCATCTCAGCATGACTGGCATTGGGTATCAGAAAATTTCCTTGTACCCATCCCCATGGACCTTGGCTAGAATCACATATTTGCTGCCACTCAGGCCCCCAAATGAGGAATTCTCAGGTTGTTCATACCCACCTATCCCAGTGCAGGCCGCTAACTCACCACCCCAACCAACCAATCCCTTTTTCCCTTTACCATTTCCCATGCCCCTGACCCCCTTTTTTCCTATAAAATGTAAGTCCCCCAATTGAATAAAGAACCATGTGGATATACAATGTGCATCTGCTCCTCTCTGTGTCCCACCGGACCCCCCTGTGCCATCCCCCCAGCTCTGTGGGCCCCAGCCCTGAGACAGTGGACAGCTCGCTTTGGCTCTCACTACTTCTCTGTTTTCCCTCTGTGGAAGCCAAGGAGCCCCGGAGGAGAAAAAAACAGGAAGCACATCACTGGGGACGTAGCTTAAGAGAACAGCCTGTGCTCCCTGCTGATGTGACAAAGTGAGTCCTGTTTCCTGCTCCTGACATGCTTTTCCGAAAATGATGGGCTCTACCTTCCTGAACTGTAAGCAGAAATAAATTATTTTCTTCCCTAAGTTTTTTGGGGGGTACTGACCCCTGAAAAATGAATAAGTAACTAATTTATTTGACTACTGTTTTTGAAGACATAGATTTTGCTTAATTAATACTTTAGTAACAATACACAAATGTAGAAAATGTATTTTTTCAGGTTTAATTTCTCTCCTAGATACATTCCTGACTTCTTTAATGAAAGCCTGGACAAAACCTGAGACTTGGTCCAGTCTATTTTATACTATTTATTGCCTTGTTGCCTTCCTTGGGAGGAAGGTGTTAAACTTATTTCTAAATTAAATTAGTATATCAGGGCATCAAATAATGTTGAAAATTTATGTTCCACTGGGATCTCAGTCTGTGATCTCATTTGAAAACAGAGCTCCATAATCTCTGAGGCATAATGTTAGAAAGCTATCACACTGGTGCTCAGTGGATCCCTAAGTCCCTCACTGACATGCTGGTAGGAAGAAAGGCACCACAGAGACGAGCACATAGCACACTCCCTGCTGTGTGAGGAGAGTGGAAAGAGCAGTGATGGAGCTACAAGACAAGGCACAGATTTTGGAAGACATCAGAAATTAAGATGAACAAAGAATCCTTCTCTTAAGCTAATACAACAAATATGAAACTGGAATGCTTTAATTGAAAATGTATTCTTCAGGAAAATGACAAAATATGATTGTCATTTGAAACCATTCAATTTGTTGCCATAGGTTATAACAACCCAAGAAAACTAATATAGTTACCCTCACAGTATAGTAAAATGAAAAACAATATATATATATATATATATATATATATATATATATATATATATATACATAAAATGTCACCTAAGAAGTATATAGTCATTAAGATTACAAAAAGAGAGTATTAAAAAGTAGACTACCAGTGTGTGAGGAGGCGTGCCTCTTTAATCCCAGCACTTGGAAAGGATTTCTATAAATTTGAGGCCAGCCTGAGGCTACATAGTGAATTCCAGGTCAGCCTGGGCTAGAGTGAGACTTTACTTTGGAAAAAAATATTTAAATAAGAAAGAAAGTAAGTAAGTAAGAAAGAAAGAAAGAAAGAAAGAAAGAAAGAAAGAAAGAAAGAAAGAAAGAAAGAAAGAAAGAGAGAAAGAAAGGAAGAAAACCACAAAATATCAAGACACACTCAGTATAGCTGTTGACATACGTAGGCAAGGTAGCTCACTGGTGACATAAAGTAAATAGAAAAAAAAAGAATTGCTGATCAAAAATGATATCATTGAAGGAATTATTTTATTATAAATTGCTTTAAAATATTAGTTGTGCATTTTAGTGCCTAACACCCTTGACAATATAAATTAGAATGATTTTCTTTTCTCTACTGACATCTATGTTATTCATGTCAATGCAGGATGAAAGTCCAAAACCCAAACTCATAAATCAAGGACAATGTAGAAAACATGACATTGAATAAGTATATGAAAATTCAATATTATTTTATATACATTTTTCTGAGAATTTAGGATTAATTTTGCTAAATTAAACAAACTCCAATTAGTTTTGAATGCACACAATATGAATAATTAGTCACAAATTGGACCAGTACTCTACTGTATAAAATTTATCTTGGCTTTCATTTCTTTCATTACTAGAAAAGATTTAGTGGGGCACTTAGAATCCAAATGATTTCTCCAATATGGTCTGAAGCAGAACAGAAAACCTAATAACATTAAAACAGTACTGTATATCAAGATAACATGTTTAAAATAATATTTATTAAGCTTTAATTTAGTATGGGTAACATCCCAGAACATGTAGTAAGATAATCACTGACTTATAAGGCCTTCATTACTTCCATTTATTTCCATTGAAATTAAATTAAACCTTCATCATGAGATTACATCGAATTAAATGAGATTCCATATGGGAGTCAGGCATTGGTTGACAGATTCATAACATTTCCGTCTTGTGGTCAGCTCATCAATTCCCAGGGTACACTGCTGCATCTGGGCTTCCAAGCTTGCATGACCTTCACTTTCAAGCTTGGACAATGAAGTCCAGGAGGGAGAAGAGAGTAAAGCACAATCATGCCTTTTTCTTTCTTTCCCCTCAAGTTTTCACTGTTGACTTCAAAAGACTGTCTCTTCTTTGCTCTCAGCTCAAACTGGGCAGCACCAAGTTCTCTGGATGCTGATTTGAAGAAGCTGTGTGAAGATGAGGCTGTGTATGTACCACTGCTGTGCAATATGCTAGTTAGGTACCTGAATGAGAGTTTATCTCTTAACTTCATCCATAATTCAAACTGGAAATACTGCCTTCCACTTTTCCCCAACATTATGAAAGTAATCATTACTAATGGGACACATTTCTGGGCCATTTATCACCCTAATTACCCTGTCTTTATCTATTAAGGTTGTTTCTAGATATAAATTTCATTATTCGGGTTACATTTAATACATTAGAATTAGTGCCAATACTTCACCATCTCAATTAATTGTAAATATGAATATCATTAGCTTTAGAACCATCATTCTACCTTCTTGCCAGGTGACCTTATCAAACCTTTCCAGTCCCTGGTGTCTGTATTCTGTGGTTCTTCTGCCCCACTTGCTTTTCTTGCCTGCAAGCAGAAACTATTGCTTTCTGTCCTGTCAACTTTACAGACTGTTTAAAAACTGTAAAAGAATTTTCATAGTATCCACAATGGCTTTTTTGCCCTATTTCCTAGCTACATTCCACTCACTTTTTTAAATAGTTTAGAAAATATTTTATCTATCTATTTGTAAGGAGAGTGAGAAAGTGTGTGTGTGTGTGTGTGTGTGAGAGAGAGAGAGAGAGAGAGAGAGAGAGAGAGAGAGAGAGAGAGAGAGAGAGAGAGATTGAGTGCCAGAGCCTATTGTTGCTACAAACAAACTCCATATGAATGCACCCCTTTGTGCATCTGGTTTTACATGGGTCCTGGGAAATCAGGAAAGTGTCTTAACCACTGAGCAATCTCTCCAGTGCCCAAATACTCACTTTCAATACTTTGTACTGAAACTTACAATATGCCTTACAAATACTTTAACTTGTGTTGGTGAATCTCATAACTAATTCTGACATGTATAGCTATTACTATTTCATAAATTTGACCTTGCTATGCTCTAAGATCTCACTACAGTTAGATCCAGAAACAAGCTCTTCACATTGCACAAACATGAAATTCTTGGAATTAAAATGACTTCTTACTTTTTGTTGCCAATGTCTAAAATGTTATCTCTTTTGATTCCATATTTTTTTTTTCATTCTTATTTCCAGACATCCAAGATCATTGATTATTCATTCCTAAGGTATTTTTTCTACTTTTTTTGTTGCTTTTAAAATTATTTTATATTGTTCTTCTACATTATTCTTTCAACACTTATTTTAAGGAATTACTCAATTACTGGATTTGTGCAATTGTTTTGCATAGTTGCCAGTCATGACTAGCCTGCAACCACTTATGGTATTTAGTTATATGTGGAAATTTAAAATGGGATAACAACCATTGGAGAACTGAAAAGAAAAGAGAAAAAATTAATACCAAGTAGACATTAGCAACAGCAGGAAGCTGCTCCCCTCCCTGTGTGCTGAGTAAAAATAAGCAAAAAATCAACACAACACTGATTTCATTCATATAGTAGCTAAGTAATAGCATACATTTAGGTCTAACATTAAGGAGAGATATTAAAAGCTAAATGAAGGGTTACTATGATATGGGAAGGACAAGAAGATATTGAATGAATCACCCCTGAAGTAATTATAATCTATGAGCTTTAAAAATAAGATGCAGCAGAGGATGGAGCAATGGTTGTCTTTAAATATGTGAAGAACATTAATGGAAATATATATTGTGCTTTTTATTTAGGTGAGCTTACTTGGAAAAGATTATTAACTTATTGATTTTTTTGTGCAACATAGTCATCACTTTGCAAAGGTCAATGCTGTTCCAATGTGTGATTTACCTTTAAAATAATGTTACCATCATGAAGAGGACAATAGAGTGTTCATCAGAGATTGACTTGATGATAAACCAAAAATGGTGTGGTGAAGAAAGAAAAATAATATATTTCAGAGCTTTTGTGTATTTTAGCATGATATAGGAAAGAATAACAAATTTGTTTGAGAAATGGTTAAGATATTGGCATGATATATTAATTTTAAAGACATACAGAGAGAGAAAGAGAGACAGAGGGACAGAGAGAGAGAGAGAGAGAGAGAGAGAGAGAGAGAGAGAGAGAGAGAGAGGTGGGGGGAGTGAGAAACAGAGAATGGCATACTCGGGCCTTTTACCACTGCAAAAAAACTCAAGATGTTTGCACCATTTTGTGAATCTGGCTTTACATGGGTTCTGGGGAATCAAACCCACAGCTGGACCAAAAAGAGGGGAGGCTTGCTAGAATCCAGAGGTTCAGAAGTGATGAATGGATAGGCAAGAGACTTTGCCCACACTTATAACCATATTTATAACTGCATTGTGGTGGGCTCTGCATTCAGGCTCAGGTGAGTCTGAGAGACAGCTAATTGGTCTGAGCTAGAAGCTGGGCTTAAACGACCACAATGTCAGGATCAGATTTAAGTTCTAAGAAAGAGGACCTCCCTCCTAGGGAGACATCTAGGGAGTGCAGACTGCAAGGATAGACCTCAAGACAATGTTGTTTTTTCCTCTCAGGTGCCTAGTCCTCTAACTACCAAAATAGCATGTCAACTTTGCCTGACCTACTATTGTCTCCTGTGAAAATTCCACACTTCTGTAAAAGGGTAAATAATACAAATAAAACCAATTGAAATCTTTAATCACTCATTTGAGCAGCTAGAACTTTATTACTTTGCAGACTGTATTTTAGGGAAAAATAATAGTTTGATTACTTATTTTAGCCAAACTTTAAAAACCAAAATATATTTAATTCACATATTTATTATATCCATTAGATTTCTTGGAGCAGACCTGAATATGAGAATGAGTTTACTGCCCCCCTTCCCCGTATTCACTGTTACATCCTACTGATGTTTGTCAGTCAGGTGGCTAATCTCATTGCATGAAGTGAGAAACTATCAGGGTTCTGAAGTTCTGTGAGATAAGGAAGAGACAAGGCAGGAGAAAACCTGGGGAGAATATCTGAATTGCCTGAAACCTATTGTAAATGTGTAAACTGCTAGGTGATGGTAACTTGCATGTGTAATGTCACATATCCTACTTTGTACTGACTATAAAACTCCTTTTTCCTGAGCTCCGGGCCCCTGGGCCCAGGCTTAAAATAAAACTTCACTCTCGTTTTGCCAAAGTGGCTCTGTCTTTTGTCACTGGGTATTTCTGCAACAGATTCATGGATTGAGATATATTTCAAGACCGTGTTCTTGTTGTAGGATAGGCTGGCACCATTGGTAGCTGAATCTATGCTACCTCCTGCCCCCACTTCCAAGTGCTGGCATTAGAATTATGTGCCACAACAGTTGGTTTTATGCAGAGCTGGGGAATGTACCCAGGTCTTCATGCATGCTAGGCAGACAGTTTATTAACTGAGCTATGTGACCATCCCATAAATATTATTTAAAGTAATTGTTATCCAGAGTTGGTGGCACATTTCTGTAAGTCCAGTACTTGTGAGGTGAAGGCAGAATGATCAGAACTCAAAGTCATCTGCTACTACAAAATATATTTGAGCAAAGTTTGGGATGAGTCCTTATCACAAAACAATAAATAACTAAATAATTAAATAAGAAAATAAATTATATTTTATCTTGGCCAGGTACATGTGTCAGTTGGTAAAAGTACTTGCTACAGAAGCATATTGGTCTGACCTATATCCTCAGCACTTACTTGGAAACCATATGTCATGTGCACTATTCAGCAAGGAAGTATCCCTTGCAATAGATGAAGAAAGGAAAGCATCTCAAGATAAAGCCGTCTCTACAACTACATGTACAGTAAACCAAATATTCAGAGAATTTTCCATGAAAAACTGAACACAGTGGAGCCAGGCAACCATCCCCAAGAGCCCTCCAGAAGATGGACACATTAATCAAGCCTAGAGGAGACAAAAATAACAAGAGAAGCATCAAATCCCATATACTTTACATCTTGGCAAGGAATGAGTCAAGCCTCACAATTATAACTTTGAATATTAATGGTCTTAACTTTTGCAAAAAAAAAAAAAGCCACAGGCTAGCAGTGTGGATCAGAAAATTGGATGCTTCCTTCTGCTGCCTCCAAGAAACCCACCTCACCTTTAAAGAGAGGAACCTCCTCAGGATGAAAGGATGGAAAATAATCTTCCAAGCTAATGAAAATTTTAAAAAGAAGGGGTTTCTACACTAATATCTGACAAAATAAACTTCAATCCAAAATCAATTCAAAAGGACAACCAAGGGCACTTCTTACTCATCATGGAACAATCCAACAATAGAATATCACCATTATAACTTGTATCCACCAAATACAGGTGCACGACAGTTCATGAAGCAAAAACTAAAGGAAAACGAAATAAAAATAAACTCCAAGTTCATCATAGTTGGAGACTTTAATACACCACTATTATCTTTAGATCATTCAAACAGAAGGTCAATAGGGAAATAATAGAACTTGATAACACCATAGATCAACTCGACCTAACAGACATATAAAGAACATTCCATCCCAATTCTAATGAATATACATTCTTCTCAGCAGCCCATGGAAACTTCTCTAAAATAGATCAAATATTAGGACATAAAACATGTTTTAACAAATTCACGAAGATTGAGTAATCACCCTGCATCAAATCTCCACAATGCACTGAAGCATGAAATAAACAGAGAGATAAAATAGAAATTATAGCAACTCATGGAGAATGAACAATATGCTATTAAAAATGATTGTTTTGTTCAAAAAATTAAATTGCAAATTAAAAATTTCTTGAATTAATCAATAATGAAAACACATCTTAAAAGAACCTATGGGACACAATGAAGGCATTCTTAAGGGAAAAATTTATAGCACTGAATGTATTCATAAGAAAGACAGAGAGATCTCAAATTAATCTCCTAACTAACCAGCTAACTGCATTAGAAAAATTAGAACAATCCAACCCTCGGAGGTCAAGATGAAACCAAATAAAATCAGAGCAGAGATCAATGAATTAGAAAGTAAGAAAAAAAATTTTAATGATGAAACAAAGAGCTGGTTCTTTGAAAAATAAACAATATTGACAAGCCCCTGGTCAATCTAACCAAACAGATAAAAAGAGAAGTCCAAAATCTAGAAAAGTAGAAATGAAAAAGGAGAGATAATAATCTCAAGAATAATTTCTCAAGCCTGCATCTCCCTGTCCCAGTTATTGGTTCCTTCCCACACTGAGCTGTTGACCAAAGAGACTGACAAGGACCCCAAAATGTGACAGACCTGCCCCTCTTGAACAAACTCTTGAACACCTGCCCCTGGTCTAAGGTAAAACCCTATTGCTGAAGAAATCACAGAATGTCATCAAACAAAACCAAAAGATCCTACTAGATCCAGAATGGTAACCAGCTCCCAGATGGTAGCATGTGTAGCACTGGAAGGTGTTGCATGAGCTGCCAGGGGAAATTGGTCAATGATATTTGAAGAAAGCAGAGACCATTGATATATAATATAGACAGTTGTCACAATAATTCTGAACGCACTGCTATATGGAAGGGACCAGCAAATCAAGAAGTAATCATCTGTACAATAGTGAAGCTAAACCTAGGAGTGTAATCAAAAATTTACTAATTGGCTAACGATGCACTTAGTGATAAGGAACCCTTAACTGGAGCTGGGATCCATGCCAAAATCCTATGGAGAACAAGAACTCATGCTTCTAGGGGAAATTCCCACTATCAGAGAGCTACAAAGAAGCTACACCCATTAGGAGCTAGCCAAAATAGCAATGTTGTCTCATTTAATTTATATTAATCTCACTCTCCAAAGGAGATTCTGTTTTTGTATTTCAGAAGGTAGTGAGAGAGCCTGGGATAATCCAATTCTACCAACAAGTCATTGGATAATGGCTGACATCCTGGCAGGAGACAAACCACCCCTTGCCTTCACACAGGGAACCAAATGAAAACTATAAGAAAGTGACAAATAGGAGAGCAATCACCATAACAAGTCTTATAACCCCTGAAAGGTCAATGGAGACAGACACCAAGGATATCCAACACAACTCAGGTTAAATGTCCAGAGATACTTAACATCTCAAAAATAAAGGAGACTTAAAACTCACCCCCCCCATGACTCAGGGAACTAAGTGGAAGAGAGGTTGGAAAGAATGTAAGAGCCATCATGGGGGAGAATATCCAGACACATTGCCCCCCTCATCAACAATGCACAAAGGGAAAAAAAAAGAAAATCTGGCTACATGTGGTGCAATTCTTAACCACATAACCTATAGGCAGATCCAGTATGTACACTGAGGAAGGACACCAGTGGGTAGAGGACAGAGAGGAGGGAAATGAGGACACCTTCACAAGATTTGCTCATACAATGTATATACCTACTCATAATAAAGATATTAATTTAAAAAATAATTTATTGAATCATACATTTTAATAGTATTTTTTTTATTTTAAAAAATACTAAGTTGAAGGGGCTGGAGAGATGGCTTAGCGGTTAAGGCACTTGCCTCCAGTGCCTAAGGCCTGGGATTCAATTCCCCAGGACTCACATAAGCCAGACCCACAAGGTGGTGGCCCTGGTGCTCTCTCTCTCTTTGCTTAATAAAGAAAAAAAAAATACTAAGTTGTGCTCAGGAGATGGTTCTGTGGTTAAAGGCAATGCTTACAAAGTCTTATGGCCCAGGTTTGATTCCACAGTACCCACATAAAGCAACACACAAAATGGGCCCATTGTCCCGAGTTCATTTGCAGTGGCAAGAGGCTGGGCTATACCCCTTCTTTCTCCTTCTCTTCCTCCTCTTCTTCTTTTTCTTCCTTCTTCTTCTCTTCTTTCTCCTCCTCTTCCTCCTCCTCTTCTTCACTCTCTCTTTCTCTCTCATAAGTAAAATATATTTTTTAAAAAATACTGTTAGCAAATATTAAATATTAATTATTTTATTCTTTTTTCAATACCTTCTGCTTTCATACTCACCCACCCTCCACCTACCCAAGAAAACTTAGTGTCCTCTCTGCTTTCATACTACACATTTTCCTATGTTTTTTCCCATTATCATTTTTATGATTGGATTTGAAATTTCAGAAAATTTGTATACTCTTTGTAGTTTTTGTTAGTTTTTCAAGGTAGAGTCTCTCTAGCCATGGCTGACCTGGAATTTACTCTATAGCCTCAGGGTGGCTTGAAACTCACTGAGATCCTCCTACCTCTGCCTCCCAAGTGAGCAATGGGATTAAAGATGTGCACTACCACATTAATAACTCATGTACTGTGTTACTTTTAGATAAAATGATTTTTAATGCTGTCATATATGTTACATAGGTTTATCATATACCTTTTTATAATGTAGATACATGTATATATTATGGACCTATGTACAGGAATGTGAATTATAAGGACTGTAATCTGGTGATTATCTAAGTAGAACACTAGGAAAAGTGGTGAGGTCTCCATACTTCCACCTACACAGAGATGTGAATCTAAACTGTGTGAAGTGGAACGTGTAGGTAAAAATGGAATAATGCATCAAGAGTCAAGTATAATTCAGAAACCATTTAAGCATGTGTGTGGGAGTCAAAAGGAAGTAAATGTAAGATTGTGATTGAGAGAGACATTCATATTTAAAATGTTAGAGGGAGAGGACTGTAATAATGAGAAGGTGAAAGCTATTCTCATTGGTAGCTAAATTAAATTAATGAAATTTAAGACAGGAGGAAATTAACTCACTGTAGATAAAGTTTCAATCCTAAATCAAAGCAGAGATATAAAAACATAAATCTAACTAGAAAATAGAATACATATCAAGTGAATGAAATATTAATACTTTTTTTCAGAGTTCAGAATTTACATACAAAGGTGGAGTTTTAGGCATTAAACATATTACACTTGATTCTGCACCTCAAACTCAAAACAAGGGTTTTGCACCTAAGCTCCTCATATCTTTTTCTATTGAGTTGGATGAAATAATTCTGGAATGCTTTTGTAGCAAGAAAACGGTGGTTAGAGGATGCAGTCTGCATGCTGTGCTTACACAGTGTGATGGTTAAGTTTTGATGTCAACTTGAACTTTCAAATAATCTTGGGTGGGTCTCTGAGAATGTTTACAGGAAGGCAGCCTCTCAGTGGGGCAGGATGTAAGGAAGCTAGGAGAGCTAGAAGTAAGCATCCTTTCCTGTATGGGCAGTGAAGGAAGGAAATTTCAGAGACTCAGGAAGCCATTAAGTCTGGGATAGAATTGCAAGACCCCCACCCTAGGGCTATATAAAGGTGAAAGAATTCTCTTCTTGCCCCCCTGCCTGTTTGCTGATCTGTGTTTATGGTGTAGGTGATGCGTTTTTCTCTCTGCTCGGAGCTGTGAAAGAGGGCCAACCTCTTTCACTGTTAGGAAACTTCCCGTATATCTGTAGCTACAAATAAAACCTTTCCTCCCATAAACTGTGTCTGGTTTGAAGGTTCATCCCAGTGGCTTGTGGCTGACTGAGACACACAGGAAAATGTGTGATTATCTAGAGTTACAGCCATGCAGGAAGAGAAAGAAATTTAGTTATAATCAACAGTTGCTGTTTACATATAGGAGTTTTTGTACAACATATTTTGTAGAAGGAAGCCCTTTTCAAAACTAATTATGAGTAACCCATAATTACAGCAACTTCCATTTAGATGTAACAGCAAACCCCAAGGCTCCAAAACTGCCCAGTTGGAGTTGATCTTGGAAATGTCAATCTGTTATGGAACAATATGGTTGCCTGCATGAATAAATATGTTTATGCCAAACAAGCTAACAAGCAACTCATTAACAAACAATATCAACTGACAAGGAAGGAGATGGATCTCCTGAGGAGATAACCTGCTTATGTATGTTGGCTCACAATCTCACTGGTATTGAGCCCACAGGAAGCCCTTGCAAAGATGCCATCTGCCAAGGAATGTTGAGTTTCAAAGAATTATGTATCCATTCAATTTCATGGGTGTGTATAAGGACATTTGTTATTTACTCCATGTGTGACCTTAGCCCAAGATTACAGAACTATTTCTTACTTATTCTAAAATGAGTAAAATATATTTTCCAAGAGTCAGTTATTATGCAGGCGCACATACCCTGAGCCAGTGATCTACCACATTGGGGGAGAAAGAACATGCTGAAGAAGGGAGATCGCTGAGGATTTCTTTACATGCTGCCTCCTTTCTACCCTACCTGTCCAGTCCACTTATGCAACAGTGCTCAGAATTAAGGAATGAATATCCTCAGATCTCATGACCCCTACATTTGCATCCATATGGATGCTCTGGAGAAAAAATACCTTGTATGTGTGTGCATTTGTGTCAAGGTGGTCACTTGTACCATGTTGCATTTGTAAATTCAGGGGAAAAAATGTGGTGTTTTTCTTTGCCTTCTGCTATGCTTCTTGCTGCAAACATCAACTAGCTGCCTTGGGATCTTCAAGATGTGCCTGATTCTGCCTCTTACTGTTTTTGGGATTGCAAACATGTGTACTAATACTAAACAATCTTCTAAGTTTTAATACTAAAAAATCTTTTAACTTTAACAAGATTTGCTTTAACTTTCTAAAAAAAAAAAACCTCATTCTCATTTCTGGTGTACCTCTGCTTTTAAATCCAAGTTTTTAAATATATTTATATTAGAACACTCTCAGAGGTCCTATGACATAATTTAAACTTCTGAAAACTTTAATATAATTTAAATTTCATTTATTCTTAGAGATATCTAAACATTTTGGGTTAACTCTTCATGTCCAAATTATACAAAAGATGTAAATCTCTAATATTAACAATATTAGTTATAGTTTATAGTTCAAGAGCAGATATTTAGGTTAATATTTAAGTTGTCCTATAATATAGTTAACTGAGATTTACAGTGACTTCTATTAGAGTCTCCTTTTCTTTTTTG
Source organism: Zapus hudsonius (assembly GCA_004024765.1). Lineage (NCBI taxonomy): Eukaryota > Metazoa > Chordata > Mammalia > Rodentia > Dipodidae > Zapus > Zapus hudsonius. Next base: position 69,360 of record PVHP010000351.1, on the reverse strand, counting down.
GCTCTAAAATAAGAAATAACATTTAGTTATGTCCACAAATCCTAATTAAAACATATCTGATCTTTTATTTATATTTCAGTCACTAAAATATTTGGAGCATAAAATCGGAAAGAACAATTTGTAAGATATTGTATTTTTATCTGATTTCTTCTGAGATGCGACTGCTCATTTACTTCCTCCATAGAGACCTGGTACTGTTGTAGAAATACACAGTGACAAGACAGAGCAATGGAACACCTCTGGCCTGAAAAGAAAGGTGAATGTACTTGGAGGATAGCAGGACATTTGGTGTGGAAGGGCCATGAGGAAGGGTTCTGAATAAGAACAAAATAACAAAAAACATACATTCATGTAAATATCATAATAATAACCACTACTGTGTGTATTGACACAAAGATAGAATGAACAAGTGTTAAAAAAGCAAGGTAACTAAGAAACTATTCAAAGGGCAATACAATCGCCATCCATTTTTTAAAATATTTTATTTATTCATTTTCAAGTAGAGAGGAGAGGAGAGGAGAGGAGAGAGAAAGAGAGAGAGAGAGAGCACCAGGGCCACCACCCTGGTATGGCTTATGCGGGTCCTGGGGAATTGAACCCAGGGCCTTAGGCACTGGAGGCAAGTGCCTTAACTGCTCAGCCATCTCTCCAGCCCCCCACCCATTTTTTGAGGCCTGAATCTCCACTTCCTTTCACACTGGCTTCATTTATTTTCAGCCATTTTTTCATTACTAAGCAAAATGAATATCATAAAATTTACTTCTCTCTTGCTTCTGATTATTACCAGATATATTTGCAATTTAAATGCTTTCTGACTTATGGTGCCTATGAATGAAATGTGTTCAGAGGAAAAAAACAGAATTATGAGACACCTTACAAAAACTGCTATATATAAATTTATAATCAACTTATTATAGGAAGATAATTATGTTTCATAAAAGTATAGAGAAAAAATCCAATCTTAACAGAATTGAATGTAATCTCAATCTCAACAAGGGTTTTATTTTAGGGTTATTATTTACCACATGATTTATAAATAATTTCACATAGAGTCTGCTAATTAACTTATATGGTAAATTCAATCAGGAAAATAGAAATGAAAAAAAGTGAGATTATAGAATTAAAAAAAAGGTCATGTGACAGGTTAAAAGCTAGGAAATATTAGAATAACCACACAAAGATCCTTGCTGTATGTATTTCAACATTTTATTAGCTTGGGACTCAGTTAAATTTTGAATATTTTTGTGCTATAATTTGACACATTGCACTTTAAGTCATTCTATATATTAAGAAACATTTTGACATGAGACATTTGTTTAGTTTATCACTAGTTTTTCTTATTAATCTGTGTCTTTTCTATAGCCTTCCAGCTTCATTAACCAAAGCTTCACTTTTCTCCCTAGTATTCTCAATTTATCCATGTTCTGATGTTCTTAGAGTGTCAGACAGAAAGAGAGAATAATTACTATAATTCAGTTCTATAAAATATTTAATTGAGTTTTAAGTGAAAATACCTAATGAATAATAATAATAATAATAGGAATAGGAATCCTAAAGTCAATTTATTGGAGAAATATATGCAGGGTTATATGCTATAACTCTTGAGTGGGACCACACATTTAGGTTAGAACCCCTGCTGTAATATTAGGGAGATAGTGTCTCTGAAGATACATTACACTTAAATATAAATTACCATATTGCCACTTTCTCCATAGAGATGGTGTAAAAATCAAATTATAAAGTCCCCAAAGAATTAAAACTTGTTTCAAAAATAGAGTATTTTTAATATCCTTATTGTCAGCAGTTATATTAATATTTTGATACATTGTATGAGCAAGTCTTGAGATGGTACCCCCATTTCCTTCTTCCCTTTCCCCAAACCTCTGAAGGCTCTCCTCATGGGATTGTTAGACCAGTCCATGGGATAGGAGGTTATGAGTTGTACAAGCAGTAGCCAGTTTCTGTGTGTGTGTGTGTGTGTGTGTGTGTGTGTTTTGTCATTGTTGTTGTTGTTGTTGTTGCTGTTAAGGGGTGTGATATATCTGGATATTCTTCCCCACCTTGGACCTTATAATCTTTCCTCCCCCACTTCCGCAAAGTACCACAGTCAAGGTGGGTAAGTTTTAAGTCGGCTTTATGGTTGAGATCATAAGAGTCTCTGGGTTTCTGTAGAATGTGCTGATGTACTGTGATCTTGATGCCAAAGCCTTACACATCTCAGAGTTTGGTTTTAAGTTTTATTCTGGAAAATATATGAAGTTTTCTCTTTCTATTGAGTTAACTGCAATCAAGGTTAAAAGGATGCACACTTTCTTCTGATAGAACAGTATTCTTCAGAAACCTCTCACAAATGAAACCAGAGGGAATTTTCAGAGGATTTGTTACCTTGCTATAGGTTAATGACTGGAAGACCCATTGCCATTTTATAATAGAGAAGGAGAGTGCATTTAGAGGGAAGAATTTTTTATTTAATAGTTTCTAAATATGTTCATTAACAGATTTACAGACTAGACTATTCATAGTATTTGTGAAAGAATAAATTGCAATCTGTCATTTTACCTTCTTGTTACTGTCTCTCTCATATAAATATTGAATGTCCATATATTATTGTGTTACAATTTTAACATTTGACAACACAGAATGTCAAGCAGTTTATGTGAGTGGGTAACTAAAAGAAGCAAGAATAGCATTGTCCTAATATTAACACAAATACCAAATGTGCAAATTCCAACGTAAGCTCTAGGATCTACATTTCCTCACCTCCCTACCTTCAGTCACTAAATTTTCTTTAACAAATTGCTCCCATTCCATTCATTTTTCCGTACTTTTTTCTTATACAGAAAAATAAAAGCAAAACAGCAAAGAAAGGTAAGCATGTGTGTGTCTGCATAACAGCTTGTGATCAGAGATACACAACCCAACTCAAATGTCTTAGCTTTGTCAGTTGTGGTAGCCTCTGAGGTCTCCAGGAACAGACGACAATGAGATTGAACTGGGGTCTCTTCCTCACATCCTACATGGATGGATGCTCAGAAAGAACATGCATGCTTCATAGGTACTAGGTGTTAAATTGAGGTATTTTTAGTGCCAGAGAAAAAGATATTTCTGGCATGTGGCAAATGCTGAAAGGTTTTGGTTGATCTAGAAAACTATGAGGAAATCTAAATTCTCAAAATCCATTGGGTTTTATGATTTAACATAATAGTTTGGAGTAGGAATAGCAAAGTTTTGAGGACAAACATTCAATTATTTATGAAGACAAGAGAAGGTTTTGAAATCTTGCTTCCTAATCAAAGGAGGAGTGCAATTCAAATTACTAGAGATCCTTTGTGCAGAGCAGAGGTTGCAGGCATGGCTTCTAGGTGCCATTAGCTGATTTGAATCATAATGTTTATCACCTATGAGACCTCAGCTGTGGAAATTCTACCTCTCATAATCTTTATTACCTCTAAAGTCAGGATAATATAACATAGAACAAACACATAGAACATGGGGCATGGTTAACATACACTAATCATGTGTACTGATGCAATTAAAGTGATTAAATTAAATTAAATTAAAGTGACCAGAAAGCTGTGGTGGGTATTCCACATATTGCATTCTTTAGTTACTCTAAAAATATTACATATATAAACGTGAATTCCTTCTAAATCTTAGTGGAGAAATTTGAACTTAAAAGACATTTAATAAAGTGCTTACATTCCTATTGTTCTAGTACATCAATTCAGGTTATTTTGAATCTCTGTCCAACACCTTTGCTGTGATTTGTCATTAAATCTGATAAACAGAGTCCTTGGTTTCTTTGGAAACCTTAAAGAAGGCATACCATTTTTTCCCTCTAGTAAGGCATAAGTGAAGTCTATTAATCTTACAGCCAAGGTCTTCCCAAAGAAGCAGTGTAAGGGGTGACAATTAAAGACAGTGCAGGGTATGGAGCTGTAGATAGTCTGCTTGTTTTGTCCTATGTAGATAACCTTGCTAATTCCTGAATCTGTAGTTGCAACATTAGAAACACCAATTCCAGTTTCATGTTCCAGACCTTAATCATGACACTGCCAGTAGTTTTCTAAAGAAGTTACATAGTCCCTATTTAAAAATCACACAAGTGAAAATTTTACAATGGCTGTTGTGACTGTTAAACTGTTAAGCGTTCATTCCTGTCTCTGAGAAAAAAAAGCTTTTGAACAAAAACACCATGAGAAGAACATCAGAGAAATAATTGTCTTTCGTGGCCCCAGGCATGTTCTCACCAATTCAATTTTAAAGTAGACTCAAAACGTGAAACACTGGGGTGATAACAGTCATGTGTTAAAAGAGAGACAAAAATGTTAGGTGATTTAAAGAAAATCTATAGACTTTTTTTTTAAAGCTGGACCCAAGGGGAAACATGAAAAGAAAAATGAGATGGATATGAGCAAATCTCAACTGGCTAGAGTCCAGCTCCATAGCAAACAGTGCAACAATAAAACAATGGAAAATAAATAAAATGAATGTCTGCCTATAAGGAGATATACAAGATATACCCCTAGACTCATAGTACAACTGCTGATTTCATGTAATGCAAGGCATTTTTCTATAATGAATGAATTCCCATAATGCTAAAGCAAAGAGATATATTTTCAATTCAGCTTCCCTGCCAAGCCTAATGACCCCAGTAAGCACTTAAAGCCATATGTATGAAGTGACAGGTGCATCTGGAATTCTAGCAGTAACTAGAGGCTCTGGTGTGCCCATACCACCCTCTCTCTCTCTTTCTCTCTCTCTCTCCTCTCTTTCTCTTTGTCTCCCTCTCTCTGCTTGTAAATGAAAAAATAAAATGTTTTTAAATCCCAGAACTCATCTGTTTATGAAAATTTTTAAAATATTATTCATTTTTCGAGCAGAGAGAGAGAGAGAGAGAGAGAGAGAGAGAGAGAGAGAGAGAGAGCACCATAGCCACCACCTTGTGGGTCTGGTTTATGTGGGTCCTGGGGAATTGAACCGGGGGCCTTAGGCACTGGAGGCAAGTGCCTTAACCGCTGAGCCATTTCTCCAGCCCTGTTTATGAAATTTTTAACCATCAATAAGGTGGGGGGAGCATGGTATTAATCACAGAGGAGTAAAATAAATGAAGACACAAGGTGATGCCCTGTTTTTATAAAGGAGAATTCTTCACCAGTGCAAAATTCATATTGCTGGTATCCTGTATGACACATTACAGACTTCTTTCTTTGTCGGTGATTAGTGCAGCATGGAGATTGCCTGCTTGCTTACTCTACCTTAGTTTTCGTTCTTCCTCAGTAAACAAATGAATATTTCTTTGTATAATTGAGGGTTTGTGATGGCTGGAGATGAAACAACCTGTTGCTGTACACACAAACAGCCTATATTTTTACCACATGACAAGTGTTGTCCACAAAGACCATCTAAATTCACACCACGTGTCAGGTGCTCTCCACACAGACAGTCTAGATTCACACCACATGACAGGTGCCATCCACACAGGCAATCTATATTTATACCACATGACAGGTGCTGTCCACACAGACAGGCTATATTCACACCACATGACAGGTACTGTCCACACAGTCTATATTCACACCACATTGCAGGTGCTGTCCACACACACAGTCTATATTCACACCACATGGCAGGTGCTGTCCACACAGACGATCTTCATTCACACTATATGAAAGGTGCTGTTCACACAGACAATCCACATTCACACCACAAGGCAAGTGCTATCCACACAAACAATACACATACACACCAAAAAAGCCAAATAAAGAAAAAGATGAAGTTACAAAATGGTGTGGAGAATAGACTCAGCAAGTGCTATATGGTTAGCCAAAGTGGTCCCTCATGGCTCCACAATGCATCCTAAGTAATATAGCCATGTATTTTATCTAAATTATAGGCATACTGCTCAGGAAGAGTTAACCAGCTATTAGGGTTTTGATTTGCAAAGTCAACCCTTTTTATGACAAAGAATGTCTCAGCATGTCACACAGTAATGAGATTATCACTGACATTGTTACATTCTAAATTGCCCCTTTAATCATGCCGTAATAGGGAAAATTATTATTTTTTTCTATTATTTATTTATTTCTTCTTATTTGATGTAAAGAAGCTGTTTCTCCAGGTAAAATAATAGATGTAATAAAAACATAAATAAATATATTGGTTAATATTTCAAGTTCTACCAAAAAATAAATATTGAATATGTAGAGGATATCAGTCACCTTCTGAAACTAATATAGTCAATTATTTTATCCACCCAAAGGCCATGATATAATAATACCATAATTTATTAATGCTTTATAATTTAAAATATTTATACGATTATTCAACATGAAAAATAAATAAAAATATAAACTAATTTTTGCACATATAATGACCTGTTTAGACTGGGTATTTTTGCATGCTTAGTATACCAACACTTGGAGGCTGATATGAGTATTGTGAGTTTCAAACTAGTATGGGCTATACCATGAAAGATTAAGAAAAAAATCTCATATAGGTATTTAGTAAACTCTATGAAATGTAATATTCATATGCATTAGATTTAAGGAATGAATAAACACATTTTGGATTTTTCATACAATAGTTATTTGCTCTAGAGTATAACAGATTTAGTATGAACTATAGTTTATCCATCTATAAAATGACGTTTATCTTTAATTTTACCTCTGTACATTTTAGCATTCAAGGGATACTAATATTATCATCCTGAAATTTTTAAAAATGTTACAACATAAAATATAAAATTTACAGGGCAAACATAAATTAAATTGACAATATATATTATTTGAAGTGAACAATGCTCTAATTAAAAATTGTTCTCTAACAGCTATGAACAGTGTTTAAGTCTGTCTTTAGGATACAGTTCAGTTGGCAGTGTTTGCTTTGTATGCACAAAGCCCTAGGTTCAGTCTGTAGCTCAATGTGACACAGGTGAGCTATTGCAAACCTGTAATCTCAGTACTGAGGAAGCAGAACAGAGGCATCAGATCAGTAAAGGTTATCCTTTTTTACTTGGCATATCAGAAGCCAGACTTGTATAGATGAGGCTTTCTCTCAAAACAAAACAAAACACATCTCCAAATTTAGAAATGTTTAAAACTGTTTTTTTTTAAATTTAGGAAACATGCTTAGTTCTTAATAATATAAAAATATTCTAATAAAGACAATAATTCATTGGACTTAGTGGGGGCTTTATACATTATAAATACATGCTGATATGACTTAACTATTTGACTTAACTATTTATTAAATTATATAAAATAAGTAATAAGAATTAGACATCCTTATTAACAGGAAATATTAGATATGCAATATCCGTATGGTTGCAATTTTAAGAAAATTGGCAACCCATATGTTTAATAATATTTATTAGTATCGATATATCCATAGATTTTATAATCTAATGGTGTAAGATATCTCATAATTAAGCTTTAATAAGTTCTATAATATATATTTTTAAAGCATAGGCAAAACATAATGGTCCCTGATATAACTTTTATCTTCATTATATCTAGGACAATTCTGCTACATTGATAACTTTTGAATATCTCTGACAAATCAACCTTGATAGAATTTTTAAAACTGATTGAGGTACACTGAAAGAAAATAATAATAATAAGTCTGTGGCATAGTTAAAATTTTAACATTGTACATTAGACAGGTGCCTTTGAGTTAACCAGAAGAAGTAAATTTTTATCCCAGTAAGCATACAAGAGACCGGAAACCAAATCAATTGAATTTAGTCTACAGGGCCTTCCCTTAAAGCCCCATGGGGTCTCAGACATCTCTTGGGGAAAGGCCTCATGACCATATCAGATTCCTTAGTCCATAGGCAAAAAGGCAAAGACCAATAACCAAAAGAGAGGCAAAACTCAAAATCATAAAAGCAAAAAAGCAATTTCTCCAGTTGCTGGTTTCCTTCAAACAAAAGGCTGTTAGTACTCCCTGGGGTTAGCCCTCTACCTTGCCTGAGTGACCATTGTATTTAGCCCCAGGGGGCCTGCACCTGGATTTCTGACAAGGCAGAAAAACCTGTGTTTTAGACTGGCTGAAAAGCATCAATTCTCTGGCATATATAGTTAGAGAAATATAACCCAAAACAGAGATCTCCTTGTACCAAATCCATAAGTATCAGAGATAGTGTATGTGCCATGAGACTTAACTCACTTTTATATCTGTATAAACAGAGAAAAAGTCTTATAAATTAATTTAAATTAAGTCTATTGAATTATACTTAAGTAAACAAAGATTTATATATGACCTCTGTTGCTAGGATACTAAGAATGCAGGCCTCATTAACATTTTTATATAAAAATGTGGGATTGCCCTAGGGCTGTGGTCTTTTTTCCCAAACCTCCAAGCCCTATCTTTTGACGTAAAGCACACATCCTGAATGCTGGGTCCTGTGACTTTCCTGTTGCGTTATTCATTGGCCAAAATGAATCTCATTCACCTAGATTCCGATTAGCACCTGACCAGAATGGGACTCCACTAGGGTTTCAGATAGACAAATGAACAAAGATAGAACTGGGAGAAGCAGCAAGATTCAAAAGAGGAACAGAGTGGAGAGGAGCGACTTGGGGCAGGCCACCTCCAGAGGTGCTGGCAGCTGGAATCCAGGCACAAAGCCAACTAGCTTGGCGCAAGGCAGGGCAAGGGAGAAGGCCAATCATCCACACTCTGACAGGCTGTTGGGACACCAAAAGAGAGCCAGAGACCATCAGTCAATCCTGGAGAGTTGCCCCAGGCATAAGACATCCGTTGTCCCACAGCCGTGAAGGAAGCCTACATGAGGATGGAAAGCAAAAGGAAAAGGCAGGATAGAGTTGTTTGCGGAGCCAAGTGTCTTGTACTTAGTGGGTACTTCCAAGGTTCGATAGGCCTTGGCCATATGTCCACAAAGTGTCTCAGGACTGGGGTAGCACTATCGGGGAGTGCACCCCTGGCTCCGTGTCTTGGGCGGCCACCCCTTATGCAGACTTTCCAGTCGAGTGGATTGAATCAAAAGTAACAGTGTTACTACAAGACAAAGCAGTCAGGTGGGAAAGAATAGGGAACAGAAAACACAGAGGGGGGGTCTCTTACCAGTCTTCATGTCAGTGTTTGGGTGGCCAGATATTGGGTAAAGCGTGGACCCTTGGCCCCCTGCGAGGATAGCCCAAGTCTAGCCTGCCAGCAGGAGACAGGCTCCATTGGGGAGAGGTGAATGCTGCTGGAGAACCACAAACAGGTGGCCGGGAGATATGTCAAGGAAAACCTCAAATTTTATTCCAGTATCCAACCTATGTATAACCCAAGGATGCATTGTAGCCTTATCTCTCTCAAAAGGGAGCCCAGCAAGCAGGAACAAAGCTACAGAAGCTTAGCAAGCAGGAACAAAGCTTATTAGCATTAACAAACAGGAGTAAGGCTATCAGCTGTCACTCCTGCCTCCTGGGGGCAGAGGCATGCTAGGATCAAAGGCGCTATGCCATCACACTTCTGCTAGGCCCAAAGGTGTAAGCCACCTCATCCGGCTGTATATTATATTCTAAAACTTAGCCCACAGACATTCAGCCAGGCTGGGTCCCAACAGAAGAGAAAAAATTATATTTATAATTTTATATTAAATGTGTTAATTTTGTCACAAAATTAAGTATGCACTACCAATAGCAGCTTAATATGCAGGTGTCACTCTTATAGTTACCTATATATTATTTAAAATTAAGAATTTTTATAGTGAATTTTGTCAGTAGTGAAAAAATTTTTCATAGATACCAAGATGTTAGGAGAGAAAAAATGAATACTAGTTATAATGCTGACATGGGAATATGCGTTATTGTCTATGGAAAGCGATAGGATACTTCGGTGCAAGAAATAACCTTTCCGAGTCTAACAACCAGATATTAAGTACCCCAAGTAGACTGCTTCTTATTTTCCTTGCTCACATTTTCTTGGTGCTGAAAGAGTGTATGTCGGGTGCTCTGCCTGGGTGTCTTCCTTCTCACACTTCATATGCATACACATTTTCTCTTTGTACAATATACTGATCATTTGTAGAACTGAGCTTCTGCTTCCAATAGGGAATTGTCCAAGTATATCTTATTCCCTCTAAGTAAAATGACATTGCTCCAAATTTTGAAAAACAAGGCACTGTTGGACATTCATGTGTCCTAGAAGGCATTAGAGCAGATGTTTTCACTTTGCTTCATTACAACTTACATTTCTCATTGTCAGTGGGATGATAAATCACAGATTTTTTGTTTTATAAAAATATCCAGTCATAAATTATAGCAAAATAATCTACTACCTTCTTCATATTTCCAGTTATCTCTTATTTAGCACCAATTTATATACTGATTTATTGAGAGAACCTTTCCCATGTCATTGCTGATACACTTTAAAAAATTATAATTTAACAGTCTTTCTCAAAGGCCCTTAAATTAAGTAATATACTGATTTCATCATTTAACTTCTCTGTAGTCAGTAAGAAATTTTAAAAAATCCATCTACCATCCTCTATCTTTGTGAATTTCCCTCTGTAGGAAATCAATGGTGGCATTTGAACAGATATATAGGGTCTTCTGCATGAGGGCCTATAGATAGGGACTGATTTTTCTGCATTTTCTATTTGAGACCACAATTTTTTCTAGAGAACGATGACATCTCTTCATTTTGTATGCCACTCTCCTGAATGCAGCCTTGGCTATTAATCTATAATCAATTTTGTCAGATTTTTACAAGAAAAGCATGAAGCCTATGACACAATTACAGAATATGAGTCATAAACATGCCATGAAGAATACTTATCAATGGATTTCACATCACAGTTCTGGACACTGAATATGGTTGATTTATTTTCTACATGAAGGAAGTCCCTTATTCTCTGTCCCTTCTTTATCTTTAGTGTTTCTCTATGCTGGGCAAGCATACATATGGAAAGACATCAAATTGCAGGATACAGTTGATCAGAGAAGAATACCCATAAGAAATGACAATGAAGTAAGCAGGGAGTTATTAAATCTTGGAAGTCAATGATGAACCCATGCCAATTTTACGTTAAAACACAAAACTGAAAGTAAGCAATATAGAAGACACATCCTAGGTAATAAGTAGATCTGCACACACAGATATTTTTCATTCGTAGTACCTGAAACATTTTTTAAAATTTACTGCATAATCTCCACTTCTTCAGGGAAGTGGTTGGTCACGGATAAAGCACTTACAAAGTGATCCAGTTTGAGATATCACTTAAGTAACACATCTTATTCTGTCAATAAAGATTACATAGTCCTACACTTAGAAATCCTCACCCAGAGCACCCACATAGAGTATAGCTACCTACTCTGTGAACAGTATCACCCAGTTAGTGCTGCAAATGATAAGTACACAAGATTTCTAAGAACATGTCCATCTAGCCTGTAAGTGTATAAGCACAGAATGCCATGAGAAAGGCATTTCCCCTCTGTCTCTTTTTCACTACAGAAATGCTGCCTGGGGGATGATTCATGTCTGGAGCTGTTGACCCCATTCAAAATAAATAAAGGACAACGTCTAATCTTCTAATTGTGTAAGAACTCATGAGCTAGTTTCCCGTGGTCATGTAATACAAAGTGGGGGCCAATCATGTATGCTATATTTCTCCAGGAAAATCTTCAGATAATCATATGTAAAATTTATGGAGGCCGTATTTAAATAGAGAAGTGTTTTACTTTAAATCTTTTATTACAACTTTGCTTTCTTTCCATGGGAAATGAATGTAGCATAAAGAACCTGACTATCTGAACTTGCTTAAAATCTGTCTGCCAAACATCAATCCTTCCTAGATTTGATATATATTTATTATTTGTTTGTGTGTTTGTTTACTCATCTAGTGCTAGGAAGTGCTCTACCACCGAGCTATGGCCATAACTTTGTTTTCATGTTTTGTATATTGGGGCCTCACTAGTTGCCCAGGCTGGCCTTGAACTCATCCTTTAAAACAGACAAGGTCTTTGTCAGTGTTATTCTTCTGTTTTGTCCTCCAAATAACTGGAATATCAGCCTACCCTGTCAAGCACATCTCCCTGAAAATGCTTAGCCCGAATGCTTGCTGGGTTTAATCAGTTCATTAATGGCAACTCTTATCATGAGGATATAAACTTAATATCTGAAAGACTCATTGTTTTAATCAAAACAAATCCATCAAGTTGCTGTGTTAGGCACCAAAATGAGTATGAGAGTATCCTGCACTGAATAAGCTATGCTTGTTCATTTATTCACTGTGTATCTTCTGTAACCTAATTAAAATGTAATAAATAATTTAGCATAAATCTTGACATGTACTATATAGGTAAACTTCCTCTTTGGAAAACAGAATCAGCCTCCAGTGACTGTGGGGTTGCATATAAGATATAAAACCAGATCATTAATATTAACAACAGAATTTGCCCCTCTCTGAAGCAATGTAGCTGTTAACATATATATGCAATTCCCTGTCTTCACACTGTATCAGGAGACTGGGCTCTAGTTGAGCTTAGAACTCCCCAAGCCATTTTTTTTTTGTTGTCTACAGTTGGTATTTTTTTTTTCTGGTTTTTCAAGGCAGGCTGTAGCCCAGACTGACCTGGAATTTACTAAAATTTGAAAAATGCAGATATGAAAAAAATAATGAAACCCTCTAACTCCCCTTTATAAAGGAAAGGCCCAACTTCAAGGGGTCTTCATGCAGGTATCGTTGTTTTTAGACTACTGTAATGTGGGAGGGAAGTTCCTGCAGCCAGACTTCTCACTGACAGAGGGTATGAAAGAATCAAGGTGCCAACTTATACACGGAAGTTCTAAGTGTGCTGATGCAACTTCAGAGCTACATAATTCTATATCTTGAAAAGTAAGGTGCCACCCTGTCAAGTCAGGACTGTTTACAAATAATTAAATAAAGTTGTATATATCTCAGGGTTAAAATTAATTATTTTAATATCCTTGCTCTTATGTTCCTATTTTTTTTCTTATTTTCTCTTTTGGGGTATACTAATTCCCTTAAGAAATTAAGCCTACTAGTGCAAATATTTTGAAACTAAGATTTGAATCAATTCATGAATTTTGGAATTGTGTATTTTGATGTGAAATTTATGATGGCCATTTATGATACCCCATAAACAGTTCTTCATCAAAATTTAATCAAAGTGTGGACATAGTCACTTTAGCTGTTAAGTCTGGAAAGCCCCTTGTTAAGAAACATAGATTTAAATAATTAACTATTTCAAAATGACATGATCATGAGAATGCACAAAGAAAATCAATAAAAACATACAACCGAAATTATTGATATTAAACAATCCTGAAATATTTAATTACTGATTTGTAAAATAGTTCAATTATTGTATATTGTTTTTATTAGGTAGGATGGAAAACTAAAGAGGTTAAATGTCCAAATTAAATCACTTTTTTTTACCCTTTACTAAAGTACCTGTGTTAACTTTTCTAGTACATATGCATATACGGTAGAGTAAGCTGCATATTTTTCCTCATTTTTTGTTACTTTTAATTGACATATGATCACATATTCATTTTATAATATGCAATGATCAGATTTGGGCAATTAACATCATCACCTCAAAGATTTATTATATTGTATTGGAAAATTTAAATATATGTTCCTATTTTAAAAATAAATAATTTTAACTATAGCTACTCATACTATGCTATAAAGTACCAGAATCTATTCCTTATGATACTTTTGTGCACCCAACTCATTGATTTCACATTCTACTTCCCTCATTTCCAATCCTCTACACCACACTTTCATGAAATCTCAAGCTTTATAATTTTCACAGCTGAGTGAAAACACAATATTTTGCAGTTCTGTATCTGGCTTATTTCATGGAGCACAATATTCTTCTGTTACATTCTTAATCATTAATGTTTCAAATGATGGAAACCGATTATATAATATATATGTGTGTGTATGTGTGTATATATACATATGTATGTCTATGAATATATATGAGTGTGTGTCACATTTTCTTTATAAATCCATTCACCAATGAACACCTAAGTTGGAGTTTATATTGGCTGAATTAATACCGCTGCTATAAATGAGGTGCAGGTATTTTTTTATATCTGGATGCATTTCCTTTAGATGCATTACTATGATAGGAGAGTCAGGTCATATTTTAGCTCTGTTGTTCTATTTTAGTATCCTGAGGAATATCCATGCTGCTTTCTATAACAGATTCGCAAATTTACATTCCTGCCAACTCTGCATCCTTGTGGGACATTGTTTTTTGGTATTTTGACTATAGTCATTTTGACTGAGAAAATATGCAACCTTAATGTGGTCTTAATTTGCATGACTCCAGTGATTAAAATGCTCGTTAATTCTTCATACACTTCATAGAGACGTACATTTTAAAATATGTTTTATTTATAACTTTAAAATGTAAACTCACTGTAAACTGGTCATAATTCCAACAGGCTATTTTCTTTTGTTCCATCTTCCCTGCTTCCATCCCACTGAGGGCCCTGCTCAGTTGGACGAATTGGTAATTAATTTGGGGTCATGAATGAACCAGTTGATTCTTATTGTAGGACAGTGCCCCACAATAAGCCTTCCCACCTTGAGGTTCTTATATTATTTTTGATCCCTCTTCTTCAATATCCTCTGAGCCTTGTAGAGTGTGTTATAAATCTCTTTTAATGTTGAATTCATGGCAGTCTCTTCCATTCTGCTTTGATGAGTTTTGAATCTCCCCAGAATTTTCATAAGGAAAGTTCTCTGGCTAGCAGTTTGAGCAGTTCTCATATTTTTATCTCTATTTATTTATTTTTTGCACTCTACCACTTCCTCTGCAATATTTTTTGGGCCCTGGCAGGCGTGATAGAGATGATGTATCCAGGCACTCAGCTTTCTCTTGTTATTTTGATGGCTGTTGGGTCTTGCTAGTATTTTCAGCTATCTGTAAAAAGCAGGTTTTCTGAACAAGATTAGCATTCATCCACAGGGATAAACATACATTTAGAAGGCTTTTGGTGGGCATAACATCTTCATTTAGCCAAAAGAGAGTGAAAGCTTCCCTCCAGGGTCCATAGGCTTTTGATCTGGTTCACAGTGGCAAGTTTGAACTACCCCCTCCCCACTAAGTAGGTCTCTTATCCAATCAAAGAGCAGTTGATTATCACCATTACTTATGTGCCACAATTGTACGGGTAGGTACATGTTGCCTAACTGATTGATTTAGTAGCTTGCAGGATTCACCATTTGGTCACTTCACATAGTGCTTTACAGCACTAAAAGAGCTGTCAGGGAGATGGCTTCCACCTAAGTCCCAGCTTGAGTTCTTAATGTCTTATGATCACAGCCTGTGGTGTCTTCATGCAGAAGCAATTTATCATCTAGTTCTCATGTGTCACTGAGTGTGTTGGTTTGGATTATTTGAGGATCTGATGACCAGAATCTCTGAGCAACAGCTCACTATGGGAGATACCCAACTTTGGCACTGGGATCTGCTAGCAACAATTTATGGCTTAAGGTAAATAGTTCTCCCCTCTGTACTTCTCCTGGCAAAAATTGTCAATCTCAGTAATGGACACCTCCACACCCATCCAGGAAATGTGGTCCACTACATTTCATGTACATGATATAAGCACCTCTATCACTATAATTCTGTATATTCATATAATAAGATTCATATCTTCTTTGTCATGTAAAATATAAATAGTGTGCCTGCATCTACCCAACTATTTGTTACAGAAGTTGCTCAATGTAATGGTTAGGTATTGTTGTCAACTTTTTTTTAGTAATCTTGGGTGGTTCTCTGAGGATGTTTACAGGAAGGCAGCATCTCAGTAGGGGGCAGGATGTGAGGAATCTCTGGAGAGATAGAAATTAACATGCCTTCCTCTGTGGGCAGTAAAGAAAGAAAATTCCAAAGACTCAGGAAACGATTAAGTCTGGGATATGTTTGTAAAACCTCAACCCTAAGGCTATATAGAGGGTTCCTTTGTCCCTGCATCCTCACCATCAATTATTATTGTTGGATTTCTTTATGATTGCCATTCTGACTGGAGTGAGGTGAAATCTCATTGTAGCCTTCATTTTCATTTCCTTGATGATTAAGGATGAAGAGCAATTTCTGAAGTGAGAATGGGCCATTTGTGTTTCCTCCTCTGTGAATGCTCTGTTGATATCAATGCTCCACTTTGTGAGGGGAGAGTTTGAATTTTTATTTATTTTTTATGTTTAGTTCTTTGTAGGTTCTAGATATTAGACCTCTGTCTGTGTTATAGCTGGCAAAAATCATCTCCCAGTTTGATGGTGGCCTGTTGGTTTTGATTATGGTATGTTCGTCTGTACAGAAGCTTTTAAGCTTGATAAGGTCCTGTTGGTTAAGTGATTGTTGTAATGGAAAGCAGTGTGGAGGCTCCTGAACAGAATGGACATAGAGCTACCAATGGACCTAGCTATCCCCCTACTAGGCATCAACCCTAGAGACGTCACACCTCTGCGTGGAGTTATTAGTGCAACAATGTTTATTGCAGCTCAATTCATAATAGCCAGGAATTGGAATCAGCCCAAATGCCCATCCCTGGATGAATGGATATCAAAGTTGTGGTACATACACACAATGGAATTTTACTCAGCAGAAAGGAAAAATGACATAATGAAATTTAGAGAAAAGTGGTCTGACTTGGAGCAGATCTTACTTAGAGAACTCACAAAAGAACAGAGAGTCAAAAGGTGCATATTCTCCCTCATATGTGGTTCCTAACCAGCATAAACTTAAACTCTAAGCAAACTTAGCAGGGGAAATGAGAGACTGTGAAAGAGTCAGAAGGAATGGGAGGGGGAGTGGGGAGGAAGGGTGGACTTATACAATAACCTAAACCATTAATGATTCAAAATCATAAAATCCTTACTTTCATACAGTAATCTCTTGAGAGAGAAGTGGGCATTGTCTAGTAAGAGTGGCCATGAATGGAGGGGAGGACACCATACCCCATTAGAAAATGATCAGACCTACAACTTCTGGTCCCAGTCATGGGATCCTTCCCACACTGAGTTGTGGATCAAAGAGACACACAAGGTCCCCAAAAAAGACAGGTTTCTATCAAAGCTCTTGAATAAGCACCCCAGGACAAAGTTAAGATCCTATTGCTGAAGATACCACAGAAAGGCATCAACAAACACTGAGAGACCCTGAAAGATTAAGAATGGTGTCCAGTACCCAGATGGTAGCAAGTGCAGTACCAGAAGGCACAACATAAGCTGCCAGTGGAAACTGGTCAACGATATTTGGAGAAAGCAGAGACCACAGATACAAAATGCAGACTGTTGCCATGAGAAGGCTGAACATACTACCTTCCAGGAGAAATCAACAGACCAAGAAATGATCACTGGTGCAATAGAGGCGCCAAAACCTGGGGGAGGTGATATTCAACAGCTTTAAATTGTCCAAGAAACCCACTCAGTGACAAGGAACCCTTAACTGGAATTGGGACTCAGGGTTAAATCCTACAGGAACCAAAAAATGGGGCTCCAAAAAAGAAATCCCCATTGCCAGAGAACTACAGAGAGGCTAATCTCAATAGAATTTTGCCAAATTAGAAATGTGTGTCTCATTTAACCTATATTGATCTCACTCTCCAATGGAGATTCTGTGTGTATTTTTCAGAAGGCAGGGAGAGAGCTCTGGTCATTTCAACTCAATCAAAGAATTGCAGGCTGAAGGCTGATATGCCAGCAAGAGATGAACCACCCCAGGCCTATCATGTAAGCCCTGAGTGAAACACTTGAGACCAGTGGTGGGGCAAGAAACAGTCAATCAGTTCCCTGCATCAGTCAATTGCTTCATGAGCTCTAAGGCCACCCACCAATGGTTGTTTCTTCGTGGTTGGTGAGCTGATGTCTCTGGTGCTCTCTGATGGGCTGGAATGAATGCACACTCACCTACCTGTTTGTGAGCAGAGCTTACCTGAATCTTTAGTGAGCTCTCTACTTAATCAGAGTAGCTTTACTTGTTGCTCAGTGTATGGCATGAAGTTCTTTTAAAATTGAGCTCCTCCACTAGTGAAATGTCAGCTAGAAATGACCAAAGAAATGTATCACATACCTAAATCAAGAGCACAGCATCGTTCTTCCTCTAAAGTGCAAACAGCTTATTCCTGTTTGTGAAGCTTAACCTTCTGCAAAAGTAATTAGCTCTGTAATTAAAAAGCTATTTGAAATGATTAAAGCCCTGTTATCTTGTGGCATTTAATGATAAATGCAAATGTCAGAAAGGATGAATTCATTAAAATTTCCATTTAAGAGAAAAAAATAGATGTTGTGTGCTATCTGTTAAAATGTTACTGTTTCAGAAAAGGTGTGATCTGCAAAGACAGTATTGAAAGTTCAAGATGTCATCGAATAGCCTTTGATCCAGCAACCAGTGAGTTACTCTGCTTTTAATATTTGAGGATAATTTAAACCAGTGCCTCTTGATGTCTGCATGATGATTCTGAGATGTTAGTCTACGCAAGGAATTTAACTTTTTAAGAACATAAAGAATTATCAACATATATAGAGCTGACTTAGTCAGATGTACATGGTTTGCAGTCTATGAATGATGGTGTATTTTCATCTAGATCATCAAGCTACGGAGTCTAACTAATTACTTGAAATTAATTGGATAAGTGTTAACATCTTCCTCTATCCAAAGTGTCTAATAATATGAAGGGAAGGAACCTAGAAGCACATTGAGGACTACTGAGCTGCCAACTAAGTAATGACCATTTTAGGCAAGAGTGGTGATGATCCGCAACTCAGTATGTTTTGCTGACTTTTAAAAAAATTACAATTATTTTTCAGTAATTAAAATTAACTGCCAGGGCTAGAGGTCATTAACTACTATCATATGTGTTTTATGTGACCATAGCCTCAGTATTTCTATTTTCAATGTATCTGTAAAATGCAAGGAGCTATATAATTGGCAGATTAATTCAAAATGTGTTTTGAAATAAAGACAATAGCATTAATTCTTCCAAGTACACAACAACAAAAAACATACAAAAATCGAACTGTCTTTTATGTATTAGCCATTTATTTATTTTAAATGAAAAGAATAAATCAAAATGCATAATTATTCATCATATGAAGAAATGTTGTATCTAGTCATTATTAGTCATTATTGATTGATTGCAAGTTCAAGGCTAAATTAGACACCATTACAGTAGATTTAATTCTCTAATTTCAGAATAATAATCTTTCTCTTGATTCAATAGTCTTTGGCATCAAATTCCTATCATTTAGAATGATGTTATAGCCTAGCTACAAAAAACTTTGTAGCACGCAGGGAACTATGTGGTCCTGATTTCTAAAGATACATATCAAAATATGAGAGACTGACAGAAACTCATCATTCTTGAAAATTTAGCAATACAGCCTATCATGGTGGCTCATGGCTTTAATCCCAGCACTGGGGATAAGAGGTACAACATTTGCTATGAGTTCAAGGGGCTAGTTTTGAGACTACATAGTGAATTCCAGGTCAGCCTGCATTAGAGCAAGACCTTAAATCAAAAACCCAAAAAATAAAATATGAAAAAAAATTGTTGGATAGTACACAGTGGTGAAAAATCCTAAAACCTAAGTAATGGATGAAGACATTCAGTGTTGAGTCATTGTTTTCACATCTAGGTGAAAAATATAGTGAATATAAGAAATATGGGACGTCTTTTCCACATGGCTTATAAGCTAATCATTTAAGTAGTGTAGGACAGGATTTGAGAACATTTTCAATCTTACAGGGGATTCCTTGTGTGTTACTGAAGAAAAAAATTCAATGTAATTTCTATTTTTAATATGAAGGCAATTTTAGGAGCCTGGAAATTATAATTCAAGAATGGCTTTTCATCAAAGAATTCACCCAGGTAAGAAACTATAAACGGAATGCTATGGCTTTCAGTTCTTTATGTACAGCTTTAACTGTGGATTATTAGACAGTAGGTCCTCTTCAGAAACCCCATGAATTGCAGCACTATGGAAAGGCTTTTTCTTTTATTATGGGGCAATGCAACAACATTTTAAACTCACAATAGGAGAATCAGCCCACAAATAAGTCATTATTCAAGGTCTTATCAAGTGTCATACCTTAAGTGATAAGGGAATACTTTAATTGCATGTTAACATTAAAAAGGATGCATCTGTCAGAGGAAATCAGGAATTTTCATTCTATTTTTAATAATCAGAAGCAATTATAATATATAGAACAATTAAATCTGTCTCAGGACTCCCTATACACTACACATTTTCAATCTAGGATGACTATTTTGTACATGATTATTTTCTACACAACATCTCTTCATAGGTCTTCCCTGTCTTATTAGTTTTTCTATTTCATGATCTGTTTTCAATTCTATTAATCCGTGTTTCAGCATAACAATTCCTTCACTTGTGATTAAATATTTGTTTCTATGTTACACTTTAGTGTTTTAAAAGTTTGTGTTAGACTTTTAAATAAGTAAATATAATATATATATATATATATAATTTTATTTATTCATTTTCAAGCAAAGAGAGAGAGAGGGAGCACACCAGGGTCACTACCTTGTGGGTCTGGCTTATGTGGGTACTGGGGAATTGAACTGGGGGCCTTAGGCACTGGAGGCAAGTGCCTTAACTGCTGAGCCATCTCTCCAGCCCATTAAATAAGTAAATATATTGACATTAATAAAGAAAATCAATGTGCACACCCCTTTACTCTCACTCTCGCTTGATATTTTAAAAGTCCTTCTCTGAGAGGAGAACATTGGGGAAACACTTCAAGATCAAGGCATAAAAAGCAATTCTCAGTAAGACTGTAATAGCTCAGAACATTAAAGCATCAATTGACAAATGGGACTGTGTCAAGTTAAGAAGATTTTGTTAAGAAAATAAACAATTAACAGAGTAAAGAGGGAATCTACAGAACAGGACAGATTCTTTGCAAAATAGGCACCCAATTTATAGGTGAATTTATTGAATAAAAATTGACTAAAAAACTTATTGACCAAAGAATAATCCAATCAGTAAACAAGAAATAAAATGACCATAAAGTTTTCAAGTGAAGAAGTACAAGTGGAAAATTTATACATGAAAACATGGTTGTCATTTTTACCATCAGAGAAATATAAATCAAAATTACACAGAGACTGTCTTAGTCACAATGGGTAACATCAGCTCAGAAAGAAATAGCAAATACTGTCCTTGAAGTAGGAAAATTGAATATTTATGTACCTGCTAGGATAGAAATTGATCCAGACACTTTTAAACCATTATGAAGAGCCCTAAAAAACTAAAACTAGAAATGCCACACTGTCTGTTATAGTTAACCTGTCTCTCATTGTTACAACAAAAGAACCCAAACAAAGCTGCTTTGTGGAAGAATGGGTTTATTTGGCTTACAGACTCAAGGGGAGACTTCATCCTGGCAGGGAAAATGATGGCCTGAGCAGAGGGTGGACATCACCTCCACCACAGGACTGCAAACAGCAGCAGGAAGGTGTGCCAAACACTGGCAAGGGGAAGCTGGCTTATAACACCCATAAGCCTGCCCCCAATAACACAGCTCCAGTGAAGCTCCAATACCCGAACTGTCATCAGCTGGGGGTTGATCATTCAGAATACATTCATTTGTGGGGGACACCTGGATCAAACCATGACATGGTCAATCTGTACCACTTCTGAGTATATGTCCAAAAGCACTCAAAATCAGCTTTCTGTAAAGATAAAGAGGTACTCACCATTTCTGACAGCACTGTTGACAAGGGGGCAGCTAATGAATTTGCCTAGATGTTCATATTTACAGGTGAATGGATAAAGAAAACTTGGAATGTACACAAAATGGAATTTCATTCAACTGTAAAGAAAAATGAAGTTACATTTTCAGGAACACTGTTGTAACTATAACTAGAATTCACTCTTTAGCATATCAAGGCTGTCCTACAAAAACAAATATATTTTCTCTCAAATGTGGAAGTCAGACAAAAAAGAAGAGAAAGTAATGAAAGGACTTGCAGCTAAAAGGGAAAGTAACAAGGGCATGGAAGACAAAGAAGAAGAAAGAATGAACATGGGGTAAGAAAGAGTAACGGAGGGACTAAACACAATCAAAGTATATCATGCACATGTATGGTAATACTATGACTAAGCCCCTTACTTTGCCTAATTCATATACATTGAAAACCAAGTCAGTCTTTTTATTAACACTTGCAAATTAGAACAGTTAGTAATTTTCAGTGTGGATGTGAAGGACTTAAGATGAAATCATGAAGGCACATAAGCACCACCATTAAGATCATTGCATGCAGCTTTTACATGGCATTTAGCTGTGATCAGGGGTTTTTGTCAGTCTTTCATGCCCTCATTCTGAGATATGACAATTAAAAGTCTAGTTACTTAATCTTTACATTTTCTTAAATTTCATGCAAAAGCAGCAAAAAGTACCTAAGTATTGTTTTTTGTGTGTTTTTTCATTAGCTTCTAACAATTAACTTTTAATCTTATCTAGTGTTAGTAATTTTATATATATATATATATATATATATATATATATATATATATATATATATATATATATATATATATATATATATATATTATGAGCAAGTCTTATGATGATAACTCCATTTCCCTCTTCCATGTCCCCAGCCCGGTGAGGGCCGTTCTCAGTAGTTTTGCTGAGTATTGCTGGTATAGTTCATGGGATAGGGGGTTATGAATTATACAAGCAGGAGCTAGTTTTTAAAATATATATATATATATATATATATATATATATATATATATATGTATATATGTATATATATATATATAGTGTGTGTGTTAGGGGGGCTATGTCTCTGAATACCCTCCCCCACCATAGCTCTAACAATGTTTCCACGCCCTCTTCTGCAAAGTTTCCTGAGTCATGGTGAATGAATTTTAAGACTGCTTTACTGTTGAAATATTAATTCTCTGGATTTCTTCTTTGGACAATGTTGGGTATCCTATTACTCTTGCATAAGTTTTCTGACTTGTTGTAGAGGTGGATCTCTTGTTCATTTACCTCTTCCTTAATGGTGTTGTTTGGGCCTTAGATGATGAGTTTGGAGTGATTTATCTCCTGTCTGGATGTCAGCCATCATCTCAGGTCCTTTTGGTGAAATTGGGTTGTCCATGGTTCTCACTGCCTTCTGAAAAAAAAAAAAAAACAGAATACCCATTGGAGAGTGAGATGAGTGTAGGTTAAATGAGAACTCCATTCCACTCCCTGTTTCTATAAGTCTGCTTATTGGAAATGACACTGTGTTAATTTACTCATGTATTTCACATTCCTGGTGCTCTTCTTACATTGTGCAAATGCAAATTTCAGTGAGCATTTTTGATCTGGTCATATATGTTATTTTAATATTTCTTGTAGTGAATTTGTTATCTTGTACTACACTATGTCTATTAGGTTGAAGGAACTTCTGAATAACTCACATTGAAATATAAGAAGAAGAAGCCAGTGAAGGAGAGAAGATTTTATTTAAATAAAATCAGTGAAATTAATTAACTTGGTGTGAAATATATTGTCATTGCTTTTGAAAACTTCTTAGTATAGTACATGTAATAAATGTGAATGCTGCCAAAATAAGTAAATAATTAAATAAAATATGAGAAACTCTATGATATTGAATTTAGAATTATATGACCTGAAAAACAAAGACATCCTTCTGTGACTAATATTCTTGGGGACTGCTGTTGATATTATCTTTCCAGATTGCTAAGAAACTAAACATTGAATACATTAAGAGAATGTGGACTTAAAAATGAAATATTGAACTAATTATGTTTCTGACCCAACTTTTTTTTTAAAAAAAACACAACTTTGTTTGGCTAAGAAAATTATAAACATGACTGTGGAGATGTCTTAGCAGTTTAAAGGCACTTAGTTGTAGAGCTCACTGGCCAGAGGTTCAATTTCTTAGACCCCAAGTCAGATGAACAAAACTGTGAATGTGTCTGCATTCTGTTTCCAACAAGAGGCCCTGGCATCATGCTTATTCTGATTCTCTCTCTCTCTCTCTCTCTCTCTCTCTCTCTCTCTCTCTCTCTCTCTCTCACACACACACACACACACACATACACACACACTCATAAATAAATAAAAAAATACAAAAGAAAAGTTTAAACATATATTTCAATTTATTCAATCTGATTTGTATATATTGCAATTAGTATGAGCATATAATATTCTGGTCCATATATAAATTATGTATGTATATGTAAATGTATACATACATGATACATGTTGTAACAAATGTGAATGCTAACAAAATAAATAATTAAATATGTGAGACTCTCTCTGCTAATGAATTTAGAATAATATAAAGTGAAAAACAAAGACACCCTTTTCTTACTATTTTTCCAGGTTTCAAAGAAAACATTGAATACATTAAGAGAATATGTACTTAAAAAACTAAATATTGAATGAATTATATTAATATATTTTTTCTGGCTTATTTTTAGTCATGTAAATATTTTTAATAATATATCCAGAGTCAGTGTTAAGTTAGATTAATACCATCTCTAATTACCCAACTAAGTGTTCAGAGCTTAAGTAAGGATTAGGGAGTATTCTTGGTTCATAAAGAAGAATCAGAAGAGAATTTCATAGGAAAAGAGAAGAGAAAGTCTAAGAAAGAAGAGTAAAGAAAATAAAAGAACCTGAAATTGTGACACTTGTCTATAATCCTTGCATCAAGGAGTCAGAGGCAAGAAGATTAAAAACTTCAAGTTCATCCTCCACTACATGGGCTGAGAGCCTCTGGAAAAAAAAAAAGGAAAAAAATCAGAATTTAGACATAATAGCAAACATGAAACCAGGCAACAATAAAATTAATACAATATAGAATACCTTATTTGGGGCATTTATAAGGGACACATGTGGTGAAATAGCACAGTTGCAAAGGGAATGAACCCAGTCCAGAATGAAGGCTATCGAGTGCAGTGGAGAGGTGTCCCATCATTCAGGAGTTTTACATACTGAATTTGAATACTGAAGAAACTGAGATGGATATTGAAGAAGTGGCTAAATCACCCATGTAATAGTGAGTAAGTCAGTCCTAGAGTCAAATTAGAGAATACCAGGGACAGCCTACTGGGAAGTCCCAGCCACATGGAAGTTTAGCCCTTTGCAATGATTTGTAGTTTGACAGGTCCATAACAGCAAGCACTCAGATCAAGCATTTTTTAAAGTTCTAAGTTGTAATTATATGACTTCAACCTAAATTCTTATTATCATTATTATGATAATTATTAATGTTTATAATATTTTTAGAATATGTATGTATATTGAAATATAATATATTGTAAGTAATTGTATATATTATACTTACGCATTATATGTAATACACTGTGATATGGAATGTTACATATTAAATAATTGTATATTTAAATATAATCTAATAGTTGATTAAATGTATAGTGCTACATATTTAAATGCGTAATACAGATCCTTCTGCATACTTTGATACTTGATACTTGTTCATGAGATTTGTAAGTGGATGAGCACAACTTTGAAATTTTGATAGCTAATAAAACTCTAGTCCTGCTAGATTGGCTACTTTTACAATTTCGATTACTGAGTATGTCAAGTCACTGCTAAATGAATGCTGTTAAACATGCCAAAAAGGATTCAAATACATTTAATTAGATTGAATATTGATAATATTTCATTATTTCCACAGTTAAAATACCTTTATCAATCCATACATTATGTTCACTGTCATTATTTTCATTTTGCTGAATGTTTGCTGTGTGAATAGATTTCAATTATGTATCCCATTCATTGTGAGCTTTTACAAGAGCGAGTTATAATTTACAAATTAGTATTGTCTAGGATTGTGTTACTACAATAATTGTTTGGAAAATTATGAATATATTATTTAGTATATAGTTCAGAATTTTTTTCACATCTTACTGGGTAACAATAACCAGACATGCCTCAGCCTTTCTTGAGCATGTCTGTTATTTATGAAAATTAGCTTCTCGCACATTTATTTTTACTTCTCAAAAACATCTTACTCCCTGTTTTAATTCTTAAAGGTCATCAAGAGAAGTGGATCTTTGCAAGCTCTCCAGTTGTGCTTAGCAAACTGAACTCTGGTTTGGCACAATCCCAACATGGCATTTTTCATTATTTTTTCAGATTCTTGATGTTCACATTGATAATTTTTCCTATATCCTTGACTTCACAATATTATGGCCACCACATGGATAGATTTAAAAAAAACTTGGTTTCTAAATATTAAAAAAGAAAAGTTGGAGAGGGTGGTTAGGGTCTCACTTTGTAGTCCCAGGCTGGCCTCAGACTCCCAGTGATCCTCCTACCTCGGCCTCCAGAGTGCTGGGATTAAAGGGATGCATTGGTACACTCAGCAATATATTAGAACCTTTAAAGCATAATAAAAATTGCAAAACACTTATGATTATTATTAGAATACAATTTAAGTAAATTTGCAGAGCATCTTTTATAGTGGCATAAATGCAAATTATTGATTTATGGAAGTAAAACAGAGCATCAGTAAACAGCAGAATCAGCACCAGGAGGCAATACTCACTGAATTAACTTTCTACCAGATCATATTTAGTGCTCTTCTTGACGCATGATGCACAGATCTTCCACTAATAATTGGTGGATATGAGTTATTATATTTTCTGAAGAGGCATAAACAATATGTCCTTGTTCCCCGACTAATATAAATTTAAAAAGTACAATGTACTGCTCTCAGTGATGGGAGCCCTTAAAAGTCCTTGTTAGCTCTTAATGTGAAGCAGCAGGATCTATGTTGCACTGTTGTGTTTAGACAGGAAGACCTTAGACAGCAGAATGGGAGTTCACTATTGTACACTATAGTTCCTGAAAATTTCTGAAATACGGTAGCAAATAACTCTTGAGCACAGCACAGCTGTGATCTAATGGAAAGAAGCTTTTCTGATTAGTATAAAATGACAGGCAAGGATGAAGTGCACATGAGTTATAAGGATCAAATTCAAGTGACAGTATACATGCAGAACAATTTATTTTGCTGTAAGGTAGAATCACGCAGTTTAAAAAGGAGTTATCAACTTCAAAAGGACCAAACTATTTTTTCTGTTTAGATAAAGGTTATTCAATTTTATGGCTTATATACATTCATTTGAGAAGGTTGTATATTTATAATATCACTTTATTCATGACTTCTGATCAAATGACATTTATTACATCTTTGTGATATTAATATTCAAATTCTTTATATGGCCAGAAGTCTACGCTTTCTTCTAGGTCACAGATGGAGCATATGAACACTTTCGCTAAGCTTCTCATTTAGGCACACCAGCCAGTTTTGCTGAGTCAGGAAAGGCTGGTGCTTTTTTATGTATTACAGTAGAACTTCTTGAACATGCCTAAGCAGAAAAATCAAACTCCACATGGCCTGGTACATACCTGTTACCCCAGCATTTGGGAAGCTAAGGCAAGAGGTTCACAAGTTTCAGGTCATCATGAATACACTGTGAGACTCTATGTCAAAATATTAAAATGTAAATAATGAAATTTCTGCAATGAGGAGAAATGAAAATGATTGCATCATTTCACAAAATATGAAAAAAGACTGAAGTTGCCTTTTTAATATTCTCTCAACATCAAATGATA
Source organism: Zapus hudsonius (assembly GCA_004024765.1). Lineage (NCBI taxonomy): Eukaryota > Metazoa > Chordata > Mammalia > Rodentia > Dipodidae > Zapus > Zapus hudsonius. The sequence continues at coordinate 41,725 of PVHP010000351.1, read as the reverse complement.
AAGGTCACCTGCTGCCAAAATAAAAGGAACAATAAATTTGGTGATGAAGAATAGTTTCTAAGGCAAGATTTCAGTCTAGTTTAGACTGACCTAGAAGTCCCTCAATAGCCCAGGCTGGCTTCTGACTCAAAATGACCCTCCTACCTCAAGCTCCTGAGTTATGAGATTAAAAGTGTGAACCAGCATGCCAGGCTAAAAGTATTCTCATCATTAAAGTTAATCTTAATCTTTCCATTTGTAGTTTATTTTCCAAAGATTTCACTGTATCCCATGACAAATGAGAAGTAACCAGTGCTTACACATAATGCTGGTCAACATCTGACCTAGAGCTCAAACACTCATAGGTACAACAATGTTGATGTTGTTTCAAAGTGTAATCACCATATTTTCCAATCTATATACTTGATTTTATCAGAATCCAGATGATTTGGTCCAATATATTGTAGCAAGAAAATTAAATGTAAGGACCTATGTCCACACTATATTGACACATTACAAACATGGGTGAAATGGAACCATTGGGCAAGAAGGGGAGCACTGGAGAAGAAAGGAAGAAGTGTGAGGTTGAGAAGCAGAAGTAACACCTGTCCAAACACAACAGGATATGTCTCACTGGTTATGACCACAGGACTACAGTTTAATTACCTGCCCTTACTCATAATTTGCTTACTTATGAAAGTATACATGGAATAATGACAAATCATCTGTTAAGTTATATTATCAGCTAGTATGCAATGTCATACATATTATAGCTATTCAATATTTCTTTCTAAGGGTTGAAGAAATCTGGAAAGAAGTTAATCAGAAATAATTCTTGAAACTTGCCAAAGAAAGGTTCTTCTAAGAAAGGGATCAGACTTTAACAGGGTAATTTATCTGCTGATCTTTCACTTTGCTTGATACCCTAATAGACTTGATATGCCATAGGAGAGTGTTCTAAACTCATCATGCCTTGTGGATTCAGTCATATTAAGATTTAGGGGAGAATGGATACTAAAATTTGTAATGTTCAATTGTCTTACATGAAATTCTTAAATGTTTGAATAATACATTTGTACATTTTCCTAAATACTTGAAATCATTTCTAAATAAGTTATATAAGTAACATATTTACTTATTTAGAGATGCAATTACAATGTAATTCTATTAAAATTTATGTACAATATAAATGGTTGCTTCATTATATTGTTTGGAGAACAATGGTATAGGCATAGATAGATGAGTATGGGGGTAGGGGGTGGGAAACAGGCTTGCCATCCTGCATTTAGCCACTGCAAATGAACTCCAGAAACATGTGCCGCCTTGTGCATCTGGCTTTACATTGTGAATTGGACTCTGGTCCTTCTGCTTTGCAGGTAAGCACCTTAAGTGCTGAATCATCTCTTCAGCCCATCCTGTTTTGTTTTGTTTTCCTGGAATTCATTATGCAGTCTCAGGGTATACTTGAACTCATGGCAATCTTCCTACCTCTATTTTCTGAGTGCTGGAATTAAAAGCTTAGGCCACCATGTTCAGTTCCATTGTTTTTCCTTAAGCTCTATCACAATAGAACCATGGCCTTTCCACAATTCATTCCAAAGAATCTAGAAAAGAAAATCAAAATATTTAATACTTAAATCCCAGCATCATTTTTGCCTCAAATTTTGTAGCCCCTTAGAAACCTAACAAGTGTGTCAATCTCTGAGAATATGTAGATGTATAATTGTGTTCGATTCTGTTACTGTGCCTTCCTCTAAAGCAAGTGCTGCTTCTCAACAGATCAAAATGTTTATCAAAAAATGAAACATGACACTGCAAACTTCATGAATTATTTGCCTAACATAATCTTCAATGAAACAGAGGATAAAGAGAAAGCTAGCTTCTTTCAGGCAGTTCGTTAGAGATTGGGGCCCAGTGAGAACCATCTGCCACCTTGCCCTGTCACAAAAGAGAAAACCATGTCTGATGAAGATTAATCTATAGCACACTTTGTGGGCATGCTATGGCCCAGATGGGCTGGCCCTGGGGTTCTCTCTATAAATCTCAGTATCTATCTGGTCCTCCCTTTACATACCTTTACATACCCGAATCTGATGATAGAACATGCTTGTCTCTACTGCTCTCTGTTTGTCTCTCCATCTTCATCCGGTGCTACTTGGATACATGAGTCCAGCCTCTACCACCACCTGGCCTGCCAAGGTGGGAGTGGGAGAGCTTAGCACTATTTCTCAATCTGGAGGAACTTTTCTACTTGCCTCTGATTCATAGTTCAGAATAATTTCTCACTTTGGTTTCTTGCATGACTTTTCTCTGTTCTCTAAATCCATTCTAGACCTAACATGTGTGTGCTCTCCCTAACTCTAGGCCTGTTACCTGTGTAATCTGGAGCTCACCATGAGGTTAACTCTATTATTATTTTCTTCTCTAAATGTCTTGGTCTCTAGTTGATATTTACTCTCTGTAATTTTTCTTTGAATCCCACATGTGCCCTCTTAAATTCCCTCATGGGAAAGCACCCAGCAGATTCCATGTGTGTTTCCTCTAACTCTCTCTACACAGGCTCCTAGATTCTACCTCTCTTGTGCTCATGGATCTACTCTAATCTCTCTTTAAAAAGCCTCAGTTTGTTTTAAATAAACTTTATTATTTTCTACGTGCTCATGGCCCTACTCTAATCCTTCCATGGAAGCTTCAGTTTCTCTCCTAAACATGCTTCATGAATTAACTTCTATGTCTTTGTGGATTTACTCCAGTTTTTCCCTAAAATCTTCACTTTTTCTTATGTGAGCCTTATAAACTATGCAGTATTTTCCACAAGAAAGCATGTTTCCCTCTTTCCACATGTTTATGACTCTGGTCTAGCTTCCCTTCCTAGATCCCAATCCCCCTTAATTAAACCCCCAAAGTTGGGATGTCTCCCCAAATAAGCTTAATAATTCATAAATTATCCTTCTTCAGTCTACCTTTAGTAATTCTTTATTAAAGTTAGGAAGGAGCCCATACTTGAGGTTCATAAATCTGGCGGAATCCTTCCTAAATCCCCAAATCCTGCATCAAAACAAACATGAATCATGAAAAACTTTGATGAATACTGCACTGTATAAGCCTTACATTCTCTCCACACAATAATAAACATTTTGGGGACAGATGTTATCTGAGAAATTTATGTTTAGGAACACTCCCTAGACCACATATTGAAATGCTATAAGCATCTTCTTGGAAGACTTCTCAGACCTCATAACTCCCACCTAGGCAAGCACTACAAACAAAACCAAAGTTTAGGACAGATAATGTAACAAACATATGCAATAGGTCTCTAGAGACCAAGGAGCTGGCTGACATTCCTCATTAAGCAGAGGTAAAATACAGAAACAAACAAACAAACAAAAAAACCTCAAACCTATCTTCAGGGATAGTAGCACAGGGCTTTAATCCCAGGACTCAAGAGGCTGAGAGGAGGAGGATCACTGTGAGTTCCAGGCCAGCCTGAGACTACATAGGAAATTCCAGGTCAGCCTTGGCTAGAGTGAGACCCTACTTTAAAATTTAGAATAAAATAAGCAATAACAACAAGACTATCATTGAGATACAATTGACAAAAAACAAGAACAAATAAGGAAAGGCTAAACACAGAGGTAGACGTGAATGTAAGGACAAGAAAAGTGAGGTGAGAAGGTTTTCTGATGGATCCACACATTAAGGAATAGGAAAAACTGCAGAAATAGGTGAATATGCATAATATAAAAAAAACATGCTGACAATAGTTAACTATCGACACCTGCAATATTTAGTAGAATTAATATTGACAATTTCATATATTTGATAATTAGCTAGTAAATCAACTAAAATTATTTCTAATAAAGTTTTGAGTCCCTAGCTTAGAAGCACATGTTCATACAAACACACAAAGAGGCACTCACTCACTCACTCACTCACTCAGCATCTATCCCAAACACATGTCATAAGAGGACCCAGCATTATTTCCCCGGTTGATGTAACTCAATATGACACAGGTATCTTTAAAATATGATGTGGAATACTTTGGAAGTAATCCTGTCTAAACCCACATTGAGAAAAACACTAACAAGCAGAAAATTAGTAACTTTTCCTGAACCCATCTGAAAACTCAGGTAACAAGGAAAACAGAAAAGGTAAATATAAGTGTGATTATAGTTCTGTTTTGTTAACCTGGATCAGAAACTGCTAGAGCCTTTGGCTTGTGGGAGCCATAAGCTTGTGCTTCCAGGTAAGACTGGTGGTTTTCTAGATACCAAGTGGAAGATTTCTGGGTGCCACATCCTTCATTGGTCCTTTACATTTAAAGAAAGTGCAATTTTCTTGTGGAGATGATATAAGGAATAACCTGTGGCTCTTGGGAGAAGGGGAAAGTAAACTGTTCATCCTTCAGTGTTCTTCATAAAGGATGGCTAGACTGCAGAACAGAAAAAATATACATTAACTTATTGTTCCTAGCAAAAAAAAAAAATTTCCAAATTCAGGCATCTCTATATTTCCCCTTAACATAGAGTAGAAAACACAGTTTTTGAAACACTTCTGAAGGTCATAGCCCTGGGACATATGCCTTTAGATACTTTAGATACACTAGAAGATTACTAACACTTCCTTCTCACCTCTCATAGAGCTAACACAGCCCCAGCCTGGCAGCCAAGCATGAACACTGATGGAGGTACCAAGCAATAGAGTTACCTGAGAAATTTTTCCTAGAAAAATTTGAGAAACTTCAAATGAAAAATACAAACATATTAGAGGAACTTGAATCCTTCCATACTGACAAACACAGCACATATTGGATATCATCCTATGTTTGGCCTGATTTTCATATATTTTCACAATGAATGTCTACTCATCTCAAAGTCTGTTACTACTTCACAGTTATATTTCAACAACATTTTACCAGTCATACTTTGAGGCAAGAATTTTTAAAATTCAGTCTTAAGCAAAAGAGACAGTTACCAGAATTATACTGATTGATGTTGGTCAGAGATAGAAATTATCAACTGGGAATTTACAAAGACTAATTACTTAATGTTAATGTAATAGTGGAAAACACACTAGGCATGGAGACCAGCTGGATCATGTAAACCAATATAAAGTAACTAAGATTCAAAAAGAAATATTAGAAGTAAGATGCATTGTAATAGAAACTCTTCTTTAGATGTGCTAATCAGTAAACTGGGTGGAACCAAGGAAAATCAAGTCAGGAGTGGTTGATAGAAACTTGTGACTTTTTACTGCAAAGAGTATGGTAATGATGATGGTGATAGGGATGATGACTGATAACAATTTCCAAAAAGATGCCAGGTGGTCTGATATAACTGTAGCCATTCAAAAGTAGTAATCATATGCATACTACTGGAATACCAGAGAGAAGACAAGTGGAGACTAGAAAAGACAGAACTATTTAATGTAACAATGATGCGAAATTTTCCAAAACTAATGACAATTGTTATAGTCACCTTCTTGCTGCTGTGACAAAGAACCCTACAAAAGTTGCTTGGGAAATTGGGTTTATTTTGGCTTATGGACTTGAGGGGAGACTCCTCCATGTCAGGTAAAACAATATCATGAGCAGAGGGTGGACATCACCTCCACCACAGCACTGCAGAGAGCTGCAGAAAGGTGTGCCAAGCAGTGGCAAGGGGAAGCTGGCTTTTAGCACCCATAAGCCCACCCCCAGCAACACAGCTCTGACAAATTTCTAATATGCAAACTACCATCAGATGGGGATTGAGCATTCAGAACACATTTGTTTGTGGGGTTCACCTGGATCAATCTATGACAATCAGCCCCTGACCCCCACAAACTAATAATCATACATGATATAAAATATAATGCATTCAGCTCAACTAAATAAGTCCCCATGGTTTCTCTTTCAAATGAGACATAATACCAAAAAAAAAATCATAATAGCACAGAACATTCATACTGCAAAAGATAGAACTGGGCATAGCAAAAACAGATTGAACCAGCACAAGATATAAAAGAAGCAGGACAACATCAAACTTTATCTCCAAGTCTGATGTGGTAGTTTGATTAAATGTGCCCCAGTAGATTCATAAGAGTAAAATTTTTCTGGAGGAGGTGTCCCCTTGACTTGGCCTTCAGCCCTAAGGTATTTCTGAGGTGAATTTAAAATTCCAATGATACATATGCAAAGAGCAGGCTGAGCTCAAGTTCCTGCTGTTTGGTAGAGTGTGCTTCCTTGAGTTGCTGGTGCAGGGTCTCTCTCTGCTTGGATCTGTAAAAGGAATCTAGCCTTTTCATCATTCTGAAACTTCCTTGGATCTGTTACATTAATAAATATTTTCTCCCAAAATTGTGCCTGGTGTGGAGGAGATTCATCCCAGTGGAACATGTCTGCCTACAACAGATTTGGTCCCAGAGTGTGGAGTGATATAGCTGAGATGAATCTGACTATGTGGATTTGGGTCTTCTAGAACTTGTGAGCTGGAAAAATGGACATGGCCTTGGTACTTGTAACTGATGATGCCTTCCAGATTGGTAAGCCATGTTTTATGGGCTATTCTGGTAAGAATTTGGAAATGCTAAGGGCAGAGAGAATTACATTTGAAGATTGGCTTGTGAACTTTCTAAGGGGAAGGAGAAACTGCAGAAAACCTTAATAGAACTCAATGCATTGGCCAAGGGGTAAAAACATTCTACTTCCCATAGCCAGAGAGTTTGACCAAGGTTGAATTTAAGTAATGGACTGTTGTGCTTGGCAATGCATATGAAACTGAAAATTTTAAATTTAAGTTGGAAAAACCCTCAAAACAAGTTTAATTTACTGGCAGAGACTAGCTTTTGATTATGGTCCAATTGCTTTACAATGAAACAATGGAAAGATTCCTGAGGTGTTTCCACCCAGGAAGGACTGAATGATGGACTGTACAAACTCTTTTAATAGGGAATAACTAAAAGGAAGGAAGCTACCCTTCAGGGTCACGTTTATTTTGTCCTTAAATTGACAACATGGCTGTGTCCTGCATACCTTGTATTGCCTTTGGAAACATGAGGAATGCATACATGGAGAGGATCATGAAGTATGCACAATTCCAGGAGCTGCTGCTGAGATGTGATATATCGAACAGGGTGTGAAGCCTCTGATTGTCCAGTGAAGCCATTGGAAGTTGGATGGTGGTTTGCAATGGAGACCTGAAGATGTTTTGCATACATCAGGACTGTACAAGGGCTACCATGGAGCACTGTTGGCTCAGGATGGAAGTTTTCCCAGCTACTCAGCCAAGCTGGAGGGACAGAATCAGAAAATCTGGAAACTGTCAGTCACTGGTTATGCTATGAGACTTGAACTACAGATATGGATGTAACTGATGTTTGTTGAGTTTGCTTTAGCCCAGTCTTTCCTTGTTATGCCTCATAGCAGTTGGAATGTTTATTCTGTGACATTATATGTTAAAAGTTTGTAACTTGGTTCGATTTTACAGAATTTACAGCTAAAAAATAATGTTAAATTTCAGATAAGACTATGGGGCCTTTGAACTTGGACTAAAGATAATATAGATGGTTATAAATCTATTGGGTGCCAGGGATGGATTGTGGTAGTTTAATTAAATGTCCCCCAATAGATTCAAAAGGTTAAAAGTTTTCTCCAGCTTCCTGGCTCACAGTATCATCTTGGCCTGGCCTTCAGCCCTGAGGTGTTTCTAAGGTGAATGTGAAATTCCAGCAATATATTTGCAAAGAGCAATCAGAGCTCAATTCTGGAGTTCCTGATGTTTGGTAGTTGGATTGTGCTTGCTTGAGTTGCTGGTGCTCAATAAAAATATTGAAAACCCAAATATAGTAAGTATTATATATAAAGAAGCCCAAACTGGAATTTCATTTCAGGTATATAATGCTTATTCAACATTTAATAGCAGATTCAGATTGACAAATACATGAATAGACCAAAGAAATATTGCACAGTGTTACCAATTGGCAAAAATCACAGCAGATAAATCCCCATGTGCATTCTTGACATTGCATATTCAAGAAAACAAGGAAGACAGTATTTGCTTCACCGCACTATAAAACATTGACAATAAAAAACCTAAAGCAACTAACATACCTTACACAAATAGTTACCTTCTCCCAATAGTTGAGAATGAATCCAAGATATGCACTCTAAGGAAACAAGGAGAATTAAAATAAAGTCTTATCTAATGAAAGAGAAAACAGGAAAGTGTGGTTTCAGAAGCTGGTGGTTGTGAGACAGTGGATGAGTAACTGAATACAAGAAAACTGTACAGCTGTGAGATTTTGTGTTAGGCTACAGTTGTGAATACAGTTATGCATTTGACAAAATTAATTGAACTTCATTGTCAATACAAAAATAAACCTTAATGTATGCATATTTTAATAAACATTTAAGAGGAAAGTTCTAGAATGAAATGCATTATAATAATATATAACCTAATGGTAGTGTTAAATTGATGAAATAGGCTTAGTAAAGAGGTGGGAGGAAATACGCTGATTTCAACAATTTTGGATACAAGTTTATAGATTCAAAACAAGGAACTGGTTGTAATCACTTTACTATATTTGAGAAATTGTTTTTGAAAGGATTGAAGATAATATTTTTGATGTTACCGTATCCATGTACTGAAGATCAACAATTGACCACATGGGAAATGAACAGAGCTCCCCCTGTTTGACAGGGAGTATGCAGAAGCTAGAAGGATTCATTTGGAAATAGAAAAGAATTAGCATAAGCCACCTGAATCCCCTGTTTGGTTTAGTGTAGCTGCAGATAATTACATAGAATTACATACATCAAAATATATACAAATGCATTAAATGAATGTATACCATTCCATATAGTTACATGTATGTATTTCCTTGCTTTTTCAGGATAATTCTAATTGTGAAAAAAAAAAAGGCAAGTGCCTTAGTACCAATAAAGCACACTCTACTATGGCTAAATACTTGAGAGGCTTCTGTGCATGGTCAATTGCCTCATAGCTTAGTGGCTCAGGAGAAGGAGCACATCACAGGATGACATGGAGAGGAGGCTGCTCATATCCTGCAGTCCTGAGAATGAAAATAGGTGGGAAGAAACCAGCGTTCCCTGAGGCCCATGAGGTCTTGTCCCCACTTACCTAAGGTAAGTCACTAAAATGATGCACCACCTCCCAATGGTGGGCATCTGGGACCAAGTGTTAAATACATGAGACTTTAGTGAAAACTCTATATCTAACACATGTTTTTAAAAAAAGAATTGCTTTATTTTACATGCTTTCAATTTTATCTTGAATGAAATGTCATGAACAATTTGATGTATTCAGATACTTGTTAATATCAGTACAATAGAAGTATATTAGTATAATAGCAGCACACTGTAAAAATTTTAATATATCATTAAGTACAAAGTAATATTTAACCTCTAATTACTTTAAATTTCTTATTAATCATCATTAGGTAAAATTTTGAAGACATTACTAAGCACAACTCTCAGAAAAAAAGCTTTTAGGGTTTATGTTCTTTATAAAATATCTGGAGGTGTCATGAAGTTTCTTTCATTTCTACATATATTATTATATATTTCTTTTAAAAATCTCTTTTGTTTCATAGTCTGAACTGACAAGTCAGAACTTACCCAAGGACTAAAGCTACATGTAACAGAAAATAGCAGTTCTTACACAGGGTATCTTTAATAAACATTAGTTGTAAAATTTTCATGAGAGTCTAGATTTGACATCTTTAAAAAGTAAAACAAAAAGTATGAAATTTAACTCACTGCATTAGGAATCATTTGTTCATGTAATTGATATTTAAAATAGATTTATATTAATTCCCTCCAAAATTCATTTAAATCTTGTCTATATTATATCATAATGTATTTTTATATATTTTCAGCAGAAAACAGTCTGAATCAAGCTTTATGAAATTCATAGCAAAAAACTAAACATTGAAGTTGTTCTAAATACACTTAAAATTTCCAATTATCAAATAAATGCTGGCATTCAAATTTTAAGCAGTTGAAATTTACATTAATGTCAGTTCCTCAGTCTCACTGACCTATGTGACTTGTGGCTGTCCTAGTGACTAGTGTAGATGCCCAGACAGAAGAGGCGCTGAAGACACAGAACAATGTATTTGGTAACAAAGTGGATGAGTTATACACAATGATCACCAAGGGCAAATGCTGTAAAGAGCACCTGGGATTGTGGTATGAACCCTCATGTAACAAGATGAGAAATAAGATTAGGCAAAATGGTATATGAACAGTGTAGTAGTTTGAATAGATGAACCCTAATATATTTATTTATATATATATATTTTTTTTTTTAATTTTTATTTTTTTCAGCAGCCTGGCTGGAGGAGGTCACCTTGGCCTGGTGTCCTAGGGTCCAGGCCTAAACTATTTATTTCTATGGTGGATGTGAAATTCCAGCTATATATATATATATGTATATATATATATATATATATATATATATATATATGTATGTATATATATACATGTATATATGCAAAGAGCATTTTTGAGCTGAGTCCTAAACTTCCTGCTGTTTTGACAAATTAGAGTTGGAGTGGAAGTTGCCTGAAGGTTCTGGATGGGCCTTTCTCTCTGCTTGGAGCCAGCCTTTTTCATTATTATTCAGCTTCCCCTGGATTTGTTACTTTAATAAATGTTTTCCTCCCCAAACTGTGCCTGATTTGGAGATTCATCCCAGTGGTGTGTAGCTGACTCCGACAAACAGTAATGACTGAGATGTCATATCAGGTTGATGTCAAACCAGATCACCCTTAGGTTTTATTTATAAACCTTAGGATTTATTTATTTTGTGTTGTTGTTGTTTTTTCTGATGTTGTGGATCAAATTCAGGGTCTTATGAATGATCAGGCAATTCCACTAATCATGGGTGTTAGAATGGAAATGACCACGAGAGACCACTCTAAAAGGAAAGGTTTTAATAGGAGGAAAAGCGAGCTGCCGGGCATTTTTAACCAAGGGTGGCGAAAAAAGCGCGCGAGGCAGGTTTAGATCAGGGCTTTTAAAGGGAAAAACGTTCAGGTTGGGGTCTTGTTGGTCACACGAGGTTGGGTGTGGGGCTCAGGGGGTCACGTACTCTCAGGATCAGGAGGGGATTGGAAGGACAGTCTCTCGGGCCAGGTGTTGTTTCTTGTTTGCAAGAGGAAGTCTTTATCTTTGATCTTTGTTGATACTGAGTCTGGGTTGGGAAGAGGATCAGGGTGCAGCTTGAATTCCGACCTTACAATGGGTCTATGTACCCAGTCTTTGTATATCCAAATGAAAATCTAATTTAGAGGTTAACTCAAATCCTTTTATAAGACTTACATAGAACATAGTACAAATTGTAGCAATCATGTCAACATCTGTACGAGGCAAAACAACATTAAAATGATTTCTGCACATTACTTTGTATTATTTTTCATCCTGGCCCATGTGGTGTGCCTCCTGCAAAGCTGCTGCCCCTCCCACTTACCTGAAGAAAGCAGAGTGGAACAAATCTGCATTGTTCCCATCTGTATGCAGACCACTAGGCACTGCTTTGTGAAGACACATTCAGATGGCCAGGCCAGGAGAAGCCATGGAAGGCATCTGAGCCTGACTGCAGCACACTGCCAGGGATTAAGGACACATATATTAAGGGCAAGGGGTTTCTGATTATTGTAGTCTGTGGTGGCAAACAACTGTAACTCATTTAATATAAACATTTAGGAGAAGGAGTGATGACCCTGAATTCAATTGCAGCCCTGCCTGGAAGGAAAGGAGGGAAGGATATAACAGAACACAAAGGTCATGAGAAGACATGGGGAATTTAAGACATGTAAAGGCAACTATATGTAGAAGGGAAGTGCAGAAAAGTGTAGCAGAAGTTTTGGGCTTCTTTTCAAATATACCAAAACATCAATGCACCAATAAATTTAGGGTATCCCTTAATCCTTGTTTTATGAATTTAAAAACAATTAAAATCCACAGACAAGAGGGTAAGGTGGAAGAGGAGGGCTCTTGCAGTGTAGAAGGTAGCAGGGTATAAAGAGCACATGTGAGAGTAGGGGTCCCACCCCATCACAACCCAGGGCTGAGATGAGAGGACCTTACCAGAGCAATGAGCTGAAAGCTCAGGAAAGGTGAAAAGCCAACAACAAGACTTGCCCACCTGTTAAGGACCGATTTATAATTTTCTGGTGGTGGGCTTTACCCTCAGACTTGGGTGAGCTGATTGCTGTGGACTCAGGCCTGGCTCAGGAACAGGCCATCCATGACTCCAAGTTTTGGGGCTGAGTTTAACCAATCACAATGCCAGGATCAGATCTGAGGTGTGTGTGTGGGGGGATTCAGGTTGTTTATGGAAAAACAGTTATTGGTAACTGCTTTAGTCAAGATATGAGGAGAGATCCCCCTCTCTGACCTCTAGCAAAGTGGAGATTTCAAGGGCAGACTCAAAGACTTTCCAGACACCCTAATTTGCATCAAAAGACAGATATACACACAAAAGATGCATACAGAGAAAAAGCTTTAGGAGATCAAATTCGTGACATGAGGCCAATTAAAAATTACCAATTACCGGGTGAATTCCACCAAATTTACAGAAGTAAGACCAGTCTTAAAATATTCCCAACATGTGCAGAGGAAAGGCCACTTATAAAGGATTATAAGGCCAGCATACCATGATACTAAAGCTAGATAAACATACTATTAAAAGAAAAATGTGATACTCATTTGCAGCATGCAAAATAACTCATATAACTCAACAGTAATCAGAAAAACAACTTGATTTTTAAAAAGTAATGATCTATGGAATAGAACTTTCCCACAAGAAGTACATGTGTATCCAGTAACTTTATAAAATCACAGTATTACCTTTAATCACTTGGTGAATATAAACCAATATGGTATTGAATCATTGTTTGAGCAACTAACAGAAAATAACAAAACACTTTTGGCAAAGATAGAAGTTGGAGCCCCTCATCATGGGAATTTCACATGTTAGCATCACAAGAGAAAAACACTATGGTGGTTCCTCCAAATTCACACACACACACACACACACACACACACACACACACACACACACACACACACTGCTAGAGAAATGCAGTCTTTCAATCAGATATTTTGTATATTTCCTGTGATTCCCAGCCAAAAGTTGGAAATAAATCTGTGTCAACAGATCAATGGATAAAATTCAGTAGACATAAAAATACTATAGAATAATATTTAACATTGAAAATAAGCTAATTCTGTCACAGGCTTCAACATGCCCTAATAGTAATGATATTAAGATTAATCATGATGTTATGGGTAAACTGAGTCACGGGTAAACTGTGGCATGGATAAACTGAGGCACAGCCACCCATTAAAGTTAAAAAGGAGAGTATTAAGATGGCTGGAAACTGTCCTCATTAGAAATCAGAGCAAGGAGCAGTGTAGACTGCCTTCTGCAGGGTTTGTAAAGCCAAACACCACAAAGACCACCTCTTACTGTTATGTTAAACAAGCAGATTTAAAAACTAGAACTTCATCATTGGCTAAGATTATGAGTCAACATCAGGTACAAAGTTAGAATAAGACATGTGAGTTACCAGTAAGTGTCCTATTCCCTAAAATTCCTGTATTACAGTTAAGTCAGAGGGGTCTATTTCATTTCTAGTAAAACACTATCTAGCAGACAAACATTTCCTGGCAAGGCACAATAACAGAAGTGAGAATTTGCAGTTAGTTCTGGAGCACCAGGACCAATTACAAGCACACTCATTTCCCTATATCCTTGTTTCTATTCTCTCCCAACTAAACCATATCCCTAATTTTTCGAGTTTATGTCAGCGATGAGCTTTTTAACTCTTCACTAAGAAAACGTTTTGCCCCTTCATGCTTCTGCTGCAGCATGGCAATGCTATGGTTAACCCATCTCAATGTAAAATCCCCAAAGAGCAAACACAGTGATATCCTAAAACAGTCACAATCATAGAGACAGAAACTGGATGGTAAAGGCAGTAGCCGGAGAAAGGAAGGGGGAGGGTTGTTTCATGGATATGAATGGATATGAAGGTTTTAATGTTTTAATAGATATCAATTTGAAACTGAAAGCTTTTTAGAGACATTTTTCAATAGTCTTTTAATGCCAGTTAGCTATATGCTTAAAACAGATTCAAGTGGAAAATATTATATATTTTAAATATTATATAAAACTGAAGTAATAATACAGAGAAAAATAATCCCCAAATTAATAATACAGAGAAAAATCATCCCCAAACTAACAGTGAAATAAATGAGGGAAGGGATTCACCCAGTTTGTTCAGTGTTTGACCAAATGTAATTTTATGTAATATGAGATAATTTATGTACAATTAGATAATGATCTTGGAATTGTTTCTTCATCCCCAAGAAACTTAAATAGGCGTAAACTAACTTTTACAGTTTGGGGCTTGTATGAGAATATATTTGGGGATAAGAGGAATGGGCATGTCATGGAGAATAGAGCAGCAAAAATTTCTACTTATGGAAAGATTCTGTGGTATTATTTTCAATACATATTTGTGGACTATCATGACTCCCTAGATTGACATAAAATGATGTTTTTTATATATTTGATTTCCTGGCAGTTTTATTTGACTGTGTGGGTCAATCCTGCCTCTCTCTATATCCATTCCTTTACCATCACAACTCTTGGTTTTCTTCTTCTATCACTAAAGATTTGCCATTGCAAAACAGAAGAATTTGTAGTGTTCTCCTAATATCAAAAGTTAATAGAAACTCATGATTATAAATCCTACATAAATAAAACATGAATGTGAGCAAAAGCACAATTATGAAACAAAAATGATTTCAGATGTTTTGTTCTGGAACAATAACCTCCCACAAGAAAAACCTGTGTTTGATCTTATTTATAACTGAATGATAATGAAGTTTGGTTTGCTGCATTAGCCCTTGAAATCATGTTTTATTAGTACAGAAATATACCACTTTCTCTCTGCAGAGTGTAGCTACTAACACAGTTACAATAGAAAATTGCATATTATGACTTTCGGCATGATGTTAAATATCATATTGCTTGTTCTTTCACAGTGAATTAGAAATGTAAAACACTTCAGGAAATGTGAACCTAGATTAGTATTTCATGCTTCAGGTAATCCTTCCTGTCCTTTTAAATTCATCATGTAGAACTATTCCTCCCACTTTTTCCCACTTTCCCTTCTTATCCTTTGACCTGCCTGCCTGCTACATACTTTTGTTTGTGCTCTTAAATTCATAAAAAATGGAATGGTTATTCCCCCTTCCTTCTGTGTGTGCACCATGAATATAACACCACAACTCAAGCATCATGAAGGGAAGTAATATTTTTAGTGAGGTAGAAAAATAGATCTCAGACTGACTCCAAGATACCAATGTTACTTGAATGAAAACTGGAAGAACAAGATTTTTTGTCACATGAATAGATATTTTCTTACAGAATAAATATTGTGTTGCTTGAGCAGAAAAACCTCTGACCAGTAAAAGACAGGAGAAAGGCTAGCCAGTTTTACATACAAATGGAAGCATGTTTAAAAAAAAAAAGCTTATGTTGAAATTATCCAAAAAATGTGAACTCTCAGAAAGGAAACCCTATAACCCTTAACCCACCTATATCCCCCAAATTGCCAAACTAATGCCTGAATATTTTTCTCTTACCTACAAAAAATGGAAAACAAATTAACCTTAATCTTTCATTCAAAACTAAGCATGACCTAAATTATAAATTAAGCCTTCAAAAAATCAATAATTAAAAAACTGCAAAATAATTGAATACATCTTCTAATATTCATAAGAGATCTAGTCCATTCTAGCTTTTTATTAATAAAGTTATTTCACATATATAATCAAAAATATTTATTAAAATAATTTCTGGAGATCCTTCACATTAGTACATAGACTATATGCATTATTAAATAATAAAGATTAGCATAATATAAACATATAACTTATTAAACCATCCTTCTTGAAAGGTATTTAATTTCTTGTTGAAAAGAACATGTTTGAAGACAAAGTTTTCTGTACATGTATAAATGTTCCTGTAGGAGACATATCAGATGGCAGGTTATCCACCATTGGGCAAAGCATATGCTGACAAACTGTCCCCAAAGAGGCCATACTGTCACCATCAGGTGGACAGGCAGAATAAGGCTTCTCCAAAGGTGTTCATATCCAAATCCTGAGATATTATAAATATGACCTCTTATATGGCTAAAGAGACTCTGGCAGTTTGGTAAGGACCATGAGCTGAGGTTACTTTGAATCACACTGTGACAGGTTACCTTGTACTTTCAGGCAGGCTCCACTCATCTCATGCCTGACTCCCTCCCCATGAGTGGAAGTTGTCTCAACTAATGTTGTCTCAAACCTAATGCTGACACTGATTGGTCATATAAATCACCCTAAACACCAAGTATTCTTTCATTCTCCCACATGGCAGAGCCAACAGAAAGACACATGAAACCTCAAGCTCCAGTTTTAGGTAAGCCCCCTCCCCCAAGAGCTTAGGGGCTCTGGGTTCTTTCCCACATGAAACTTTTTCCTCATGAATCGAAGCCCTCTGATATCTTTCCTTCTTTTTCTTCTTTAGATATGGAGCTAAAACCTCTCCCACGTGTTCTGGATATCTCTGTAGCTTCTCCTTTCCTTTTAAATAAGTTATAGGCTACTTTCCCTAATACTACTTCCGAATCCTCTGAACTTACTCTGATATAAATACACATGCATGATGAAAATAATGCTCCCTTTCTAAGCTTGTCCAATTCTTTGGCTCACTAAGAGACAAACTCTGTGCAGTGAGTGAAGCTTCAGCTATTCACTCCACTGTTACCAGCCCCCACCACACTACAATCCAACTGTTCCATCTGGATCAAATGAATCATCAAGGCAGAAAATCTGTCCCAGCTCTGGTCAGAGGACCCAAAACCACAGAAGCTGAGCAGAGTGTCCCAACACTGTTGGCTGGCTGGAAGCTTCAAGGAAGCCAGGAACTCTGCATCCTCTCTAAGCCAGAAAAGACAGCCAATGAATTCACTACAATCTCCAGAGAGCAGCTTAGACTGACACCTTGACCTTAGCTCAGAGAGGCCATTTTGCGACTTCTGACCTATGAAACTCTAAGTCAATAAGTTTATGTTGTTTTAAACCACATAATTTGTAATACTTTGTTACCATAGGAAATAGAAACCTAATAAATTTTCTGCATGAAAGAATATACGTATATAAGCACCCTGACAATATGTTATATACAGTGCCAAGGACCTTAATGATAAATTTCAAATATTTGTTTAGTCATAATATATACTTTAAGAAGTTTGATATGAGTGATTTACAAAGAGGCTACTAACAATGGAATCTAGCCAATTCAGAAATGTGTACATCAGGTAACCTATACTGATCTCACTCTCCGATGGAGATTGTTTGTATTTTTCAGAAGGCAGCAAGAGAGCTGTGGCTCTTCCAACCCTACCAATGAGCCACAGGCTGATAGCTGACATCTTGACAAGAGATGAGCCACTCCAGACATACCGTGGAGGATCCACATGGAACCCTGCAGAGAGTGGTGGGATAAGAAAGAGTTCTATAAGCATAGCCAATCAGTCAACATAGGATGAGCCAAGGAGACAGACACCAAAGTTTGTCAACACAACCTAAACCAGAAGTACAGAGACCCCCTAAGACTTCAACAATAATGCAGCCTTAATACTCACCCACCATGACTCAGGGAACTGAGCAGAAGAGGGGTGGAAAGATTGTAAGAGCCATGGTGGGGGAGAACTCCCAGAGACATTGCCGCCCTCAGTAACAACATACAAAGGGGGGTAGAACCGGATTGACTCCTAGGTTATCCATAACTTCCTACCCCATGGAATGGTCCAGACTGCCCACTGAGGTGGGGAAAGGGAAGAGGGAAAACGGGGAACTGGGGATACCAATGTATTTAATGTATTTAATTATGGGTAACAAAGCAAAAAATATATTTAAAACTTAGTTTGATGCAATCTTTTTTTCTAGTTTATAGAGGAAAAAATGGACATTTCATTATTCTGGGGGAATTTTATTAACTTATCTTTAAATACATTTGTAATAAGTATATCCTGAGAATGTTTATCTTAATTAAATGTAGTGTCCCATACAGATTTTTTTCATTGTCCATAATGAGTTACATTGTTTAGTGGGCCAACAATGAGTTGTTATCACCAATTCCTCATTACCCCCCTCCCCATCACCAGTTAGCTGGATATCCTCCTCCGTGTGCCATCTGGATCAGTCTTTGTGGTAGGGGACCATGGATAGCCTAGTATTCAGCCGGGTTCTCCTGACCCAAGTGTGTTGTTACAGAGGGGTGCCATGCCTCTGATAATCTCCCCCACCATGGTTCTCACAATCTTTCTGCCCCCTCTTCCGCTCAGTTCCCTGAGTTGTGGTGAGTGAGTATTAAGGCTGTTTTAATGTTGTGAGCTTAGGGGTTTTTGTGTCAAGAATCGTTGGTTTCTGTCTCACTGGCTTATTCTGTGTTGATTGAATGGTTGTGGCTGTGGGTTCCTTGCTCATCCCGTCATTCTCTGCAGGGTTCCATATGGAGCCTCCACGATATGACTGTGGTGGCTCCTCTCTTGCCAGGATCTCAGCTTTTTTTCAGCCTGTGGTCTGTTGGTAGGGTTATGTGGGCCCCAGCTCTCTCGCTGCATCCTGAAAAATACAAACACAATCTCAATCGGAGAGTGAGATTAGTATAGGTTAACAAATATATACAATTCTCAATTACCTAGATTCTATTTTTAGTAGCCACCCCATCAATGGCTCCCATAGTGCATCTTTTCTTGGGAGCCCAAGAGTACAGGATCCGATACATATCACCCTGAATCCCCAGTTCCAATCAAGGGTTCCCCCTCACTGACTGGAATATTTGGCCAAATTTAAGAGCTGTTGATTGTCTCCCCCAGGCCCAGGCTCCACCATTGCACAAGTGCTCCTTTCTTGGTTTTAGGTATCTGAGGTCTTTGGCCCTTCCAGATAAATTTAGAGATTATTTTTTCTATGTCTTTGAAGAAAGAGGTTGGAATTTTTATTGCCATAGCATTGAATCTGTAAATCGCTTTTGGCAGGATTGCCATTTTTACTATATTGATTCTCCCTAACCATGAGCATGCAATATCTTTCCATCTTCTCAAGTCCTGAATTGAGTGGGTACTCCTTGAGTCATTCCACATTGAGAATTATTTTTGCTTTAGGAGTTTTGCAAATTATCTTTATTAAACTGAGGTATAGGCCATCTATTCCTATTCTTTCCAGAGCCTTGAATATGAAGTGGTGTTGAATTTTGTCAAAGGCCTTCTCTGCATCTATTGAGATAACCATGTGGTTTTTGTGTTTGAGCCAATTAATGTGATGTATCACATTTATCAACTTGTGTATATTGAACCATCCCTGCATCTCTGGGATAAAACCAACTTGGTCAGAGTGGATAATATTTTTGATGTAGCATTGTATCCGGTTTGCTAGGACTTTGTTCAGGATTTTTACATCTAAGTTCATCAGAGATATGGGTCTATAGTTCTCTTCTCTTGTTGCATCCTTGCCTGGTTTGGGGATTAGGGCAATGGTAGCTTCATAGAAGGTGTTTGGAAGCCTTCCCTCTTTTTCTATGCTTCTAACAGGCTTCAGAAAGAGTGGTTTCAGCTCTGTGATGAAGGCTTGGTAGAATTCACCTGAGAAACCATCTGGTCCTGGGCTTTTCCTTTTGGGAAGTTTTTTTATTACATCTTCAATCTCTGTGGATGTGATAGGTTTATTTAGTGCTTTTATCTGCTTTGTTTTAAGCTTTGGCAGTTGGTAGGTGTCCAAAAACTTACCCAGTTCTTCCAGGTTCTCTAATTTAGTGTAATAGAGATTTTAGAAGTATGACCTGATGATTTTCCATTGTCTTAGGGATCTGTTGTGATCTCACCATTGTCCTTTCTGATTTTATTGATTTCGGCTTTCTCATTTCTTCGTTTGATTAGATTGGCCAGGGGTTTGTCAATCTTATTAACTTTTTCAAAGAACCAACTCTTTGATTTATCTTTTTTTAAATCTTTTTCTTTATTTCCAATTCATTAATCTCAGCTCTGATTTTAATTATTTCGTTTCGTCTTGCGCAAATCGGGTTAGCTTTTTCCGTGTGTTCCAGTGATCTTAGGTCAGTGGTTAGGCGATTGATTTGAGACCTCTCTGTCTTTGATATGAAGGCATTTATCGCAATGAACTTTCCCCTCAGGACTGCCTTCATTGTGTCCCACAAGTTCTGATAAGAAGTGTTATCATCATCATTTATTACTAGGAAATTCTGAGTTTCCTGTTTTAGTTCTTGGATGACCCAATCATTTTTTAGGAGCGAATTATTAAGGCGCCAGTTCTTTGTGAATTTTCTGGATCCTGTTCCATTGTTAATTTCTACCTTTAATGCACTATGGTCTGATATGATGCAAGGAACTACATCAATCTTCCTGAATTTGTTTAGAGAAGATTTGTGACCTAAGATGTGATCAATTTCAGAAAAAGTCCCATGTGCTGCTGAGAAGAATATTCTGTGTCTTTGGGGTAGAACGTTCTGTAAATATCTGTTATCCCCACCTGGTCAGTGGTATTATTGAGCTCCGTTATATCACTGCTGATCTTCTGTTTGGTTGATCTGTCTAGAGCTGATAGAGGTGTATTAAATTCTCCTACTATGATGGAATTAGAGTCTATTTCAGCTTAATTTTTGAGTAGAATTTACTTTATGAACTGTATTTGCACCCAAATTTGGTGCGTATATGTTGATGATGGTGATATCTTCCTGTTGGATAATTCCTTTGATGAGTAAGAAGTGACCATCCTTTTTAATTGATTTTGGTGTAAAGTCTATTTTGTCAGAGATTAATGTAGCCATACCTGCTTGCATTTTACTTCCACATGCCTGATAAACTGTTTTCCATCCTTTTACTGTAAGAAGATTGCTGCCTTAGAGGTAAAGTGCGTTTCTAAGGAAAATGACTTCATCTCCCAAAATTAACAAAAAAAATATATATTTAACAAGAAATCTGTTAAATCTTTATAAGTAGTAATTTTCCTAAAATAGAATCCTCATGTAGGCTGAAATTATTATAAAATCTAAATACAGCAAAATCAGTATAGTTTAAAACTTCACAAGATCAGCCAACATAGCAACAATTAGCACAAAGTTTTATATGTGTTCGTTGTATTAGAGTTGAACAGTAACTTACAAAATTATGTCCTCTGACAGGATATCTGATAAAAGACAGTTCAGGATTCTCATTTCACTATCAAGGTCACACTGTTCAGTAATGCTTTAACTCTTAAAACAATAAAGTGAAAATGGAATTTCACTTTGGTATTTTTATCCAATTACATATCTTATTATATTGAGTAATATTTATAAGCATTGCCACTTCAAAAGAATGGTGAATCAACAATGCAAATTGTGGTCAACATCTCAGTATTTAGACACTATATATTCCCAATATAGGCTTAGAATGTAATCTTATGTGGATACTAAGAGAAATGAAACTCAGGTCGGTTTATCTAAATTATAACAATGAAAAAAGTCTCAAGAGTACACATATTTTCATTAAAATAAAAATTAGAAGTATTTTAAACTTTCTAATATGATTCATTAATGTGAAAATGAAGGAAAATTCTACTGAAAATATAACATCTTAAATGTTCACATGACAGTTTTAAAGCATGTAATTTTTATATTAATTCTTTTATGTATTCACTATAGAGGATATGCATGTTATAATACATTTATGTTAGAAAAAAATCTAGGTTTCTAAGCACCTAAACTTTTCTGTTATTCAACAAGCTTCCAATATGTACAATGTAAACTTGGATACTGAAGAGATGTGAGTTATGGAGGCTCTAAGGACATAGCAGTGGTCTGGATAAGCCCCAAACTGCATTTTATCTTAACTCTCTTTACAGGCTCTATGTCTGAATATCATCACCACCTCATAGCAGCATTTGATCAAACACCATCACCACACACACAACAAATGAACACCAGGTTGTTCTGGTATCTGCTGGCTTCTTCCAAGCCTTCTAGGCAACACAGAGCTAGCTGCACTTCATATCCAGGAGTATGTCTACAATTGTTTTATAGCAAATGATGGCATAACACATAAGCGGACTTTTAGGATGCTACTGCATTGAAGTGACAGCACCTGTGTTAGCTCACCATCTCCATGAACACGAGAGTGGAGTGGGCTTTGCTGGATCCTAGCTCAGGTGCCAGCACACTGTAGTCAGTGTTGCCTCCAGTCCAGTGTTCATGTGGAAGGTAAGAACTTCTTCCATTCTCACTGTAATAAGGGCAGATTTCTATTCCTGAGAACTGAAGTGCCCAATTTTTGGAGGGCAGATGTCCTCATCAGAAACTGATGATATTGTTGCTTGAGATTTTTTTTATAGTTCCACCCCACTTCAGGCCCATGCAGAATAAGAATATTCATTTTTCTTACCCTAAAATCAACTGATTAGTATTGAATCATGAGAATGATTACTTCTTCCTGTGTTGGAGCCAGGTTGAGATATTTTTTGGAAAAAAATAAGCTTTTACGTTTTTGTTTAAAAGATAGCATACTAAAATTGTAAAAGATTATGGATTCAAAAGATAGGAAAGAAAAATCTTGTGAAAAGCAATGCTGACTGATGCCATCAATCTCAAAGTAATTTGGATCTTGGCAAAGATCAATTATTGGCAAAGCTGCTGTATGTAGAGACCAAATGTTAATATTTTACCTGTAATCTGCCAAGTGGCTCGTCCACTGTGGCACCATGTAACCCTAATAATACTGAGTGCCTCCACCATGCATGCTTTCTTGCAGACTAACTTATCCATAATGTCTTACATCCCATTGACCTTTGGAGCTCACTTTGGAAACTGAATTTGTAAATGATTTAAATTAAGCTTTTTTTCTTCCTTGGGCTACACAGTCCATTTCTGTGTTTAAGTTTGACCTTCTTTCTGTGGTTTGGGAGTACCATCATGAATTCAATAAAAGGTACCTGTGATGTTCTGTTTTGTTTTGTTTTTTAATTTATGACTCATTTTAAAAATCTTTGGTAGCATTAAAGATGAATCTTTTATTTGAGGTTTTATAATATAACAAAAGTATTCCCTGAATATCATTTCTTAATTCACTAAGAAAACATGTCCATATTAAATTCTTATGTCACTCAAAATTATTTTTTTCTAATTAAAACAGAATTCAGGAACAGGTAACAGTGAATTAATTTCAAACTGCTTGGATATTTCATTTTCTCTCCTATAACTCCAATTCTTTCATTTTAATATTCAATGATGTGCTAGATAATAGGAATTTCACATGCATTTATTGTGTCATTATTACATACCTAGTATATGTAGGGAAATTAAATTTATTTTGTTTTTTTTTATTTTTCAATTTCTTATTTCTTGAGCTGTGAGTTACAGACAAATGCCAGGATGTCTGCACATGAAACGAAAATGTTGAAGGAGCATCATCAACTTGAGATATCATTGTTAAGAAATTGCAAAGCTCTTCTGTGAACAATGGTTTTGATTTTCATTTCTACTTTTCACAAACACCTATTTCCTTACATATTACTTTTATATGGGGAAATTTTTTGATGGGGAAAAATTTGTTGGTGTTATCTCCTTACTAAATGATTATTTCAATGCTTATTACAAAATCATATTTAATTCTGTTGTCCCTCTAAGGGAAGATTCTTTTTTTTCAATTGATTTTGTAAATTGCATTTTAAAAACTTCCTACCATCATAAGAAGATTTTATAAAAATTAAGGTAGAAGAGAGGGGCAGCTGTTATTTGAAAGAGATAAGATAAGCAAATTATTGATTTCTTTCCAATTTCCATTTAAAGCCCTGCCTGTTTCAACACACAGTTGTAATACTGGCCTGAATACAGCAGCACCAAGCCTTCTTTGCCATGTGTAATTTGAATGTTATTTGTGAGCCTAGTGTCTTAGACTGCTCAGCCTTATGGCCTGCAATGTTTTGTTTTTTTTTTTTGTTTGTGTGTTTGTATTTTTCTTTTTTTGTAAAGCATCAGACTATGTATGACCTGAAAGCTTCATGGCTTGTCGCTTAAGTGCATTTCTTGTTTACCCAGCAACACGAAATGAGACTGCATATGTGCTATATCTCAGTGAGCTTTCTCTCCAAAACTCCTGTTGAAATTGAATTGACATTGCCATAATATTAACTGCTATGTCCTACTTATGACTGGAGCAACTATAAACTTGTGTCTCTGTTGCCTTCTCCCATGGCAAGGCATGAAAGACTGACTTGTTTCACTTGATCTTGAATTTCCCAACCCTTAGAATGAGAAAGTAGTAAAATTCTCTTCATTATTAACTTCCCATTCTTGGGTATTCTCTTAGCACTGAGAGAATGAAATATGGGAACCATTTTTTTGACAACTTCTCTATTTGTATGGTAACTTTGTGTCTCTTTATTCCACACAGAAATCCTAGCCCAGTTAGAAAGTTTGCTGCTAGGCATAGACTGCTTATAAGAATGAAATAAACATGTGCCAAGAGTTAACATGGAATAGTGTATTCCATAGATGACACGATTCCATTTCTCTCAGTAACTTTCTTCTTGCATCTATTCCTAATAGTGGGAAGTCACTCTGTAGAGACCTGCTGTTCTTTAACATCAAAAAATGAAGTTATTACCCTGGAAATAAAGTTATATTGTTTTATTTGTGTGTTTGCATATGTTACTTTATTGTTTATAGAAATGATAGCTTATATATGCTTTCCCTTTTCAAAATACATTGGTATGGAAACATTTGTGCAGTCATGTAGAAATATCACTTTCTGGGGTGGAGAGATTGCTCAGTGTTCAAGGCACTTTCCTCCAGTGCCTAAGGCCCCAGGTTCAATTCCCCAGTACCCACATATGCCAGACCCACAAGGTGGTGGCCCTGGTGCGCTCTCTCTCTCTCTCTCTCTCTCTCTCTCTCTCTCTCTCTCTCTCTCTCTCTCTCTCCCTCTCTGTATCTCTCTGCTTGAAAATGAATAAATAAAATGTTAAAAAATTTAAAAAGATTAAAAAAAGAAAAGAAACATCACTTTCCTATGCCACTTCAGGATTATTGAAATTATCCATTAAGATAGAACTATGCAGTTTGAGAGGGGAATGACCACTTTTATAATTTTCTTGCAAATGTCAGAAAGGTTAACAAAAGGTGTTCTTCAGTTTTGATAATAGCTGTCAAATAAAAGCAAAATTATCTTACTAATTACAGGAAGTTCAATAAACCTCTAGCCACTTGCACTTTAGTAAATCTATTCATTACCTTTCAACAATGATATTTCATGAAGTAGAACGTTTAACTCAAACAAAGCGATACTGATTGTGAATAGAAGTAGTTTTCCCCTTCCAAAACACCCTTTGAAGTCATAAAATGAAAAAAAATGAAATGTGCCTTATAAAAATTGAGTGAATTGTCAATTGACCAGTAATTCCTGCACTGCTTTCCGCAGGGCAAGATGAAGATTTCTATAAGAGAGAAGGGAAAAAAACACTGAAAAATTTGTGTGGACTTTTTCACTGGATAAGAAAAATACTGACACAGAGAAAGAAAAGAGTCTTTCGACTAGAAATATAATGAAAGTGATTTTGCTGAACAGATGAAGCAGATGGCACTTACAAAAGCAACTAAACTCTGTGAATAGTCTAGAGTTTTCTTTGGTTCTCTTCTTTTCAGAGAATACAAAACGTGAAATAGCAATGGGTCTCGAAGATGATGACCAGCCTCTCACTCTTATAGAAGCATCTCAAATTTAACCCTTGCTTCTTTCAAACAGCTCAATTTTGTCAATAACCACATTTCTGATGAAACTAACATGACATATAATTG
This sequence comes from Zapus hudsonius, assembly GCA_004024765.1. Classification (NCBI taxonomy): domain Eukaryota; kingdom Metazoa; phylum Chordata; class Mammalia; order Rodentia; family Dipodidae; genus Zapus; species Zapus hudsonius. The sequence goes on along the minus strand of PVHP010000351.1, from coordinate 15,830 downwards.
GGGGAGAATGCCATACATATTTATCTCTAAAGTTACTAATTTTACAAATCTCAAATATCAAGTGATAAGTGAACCAGAAAGAAAAAGAGAGAACTGGGATTATCTAAAATATATCAGTTTTTTGATAAATAAATGATTTTCTTTTCAAATCACCATGATCATTGTCCAACATTAAGGAGGTGATTTATAAATTCAAGACTCGTTTCCCTAAAATTGAAAAATAGCAGATAAATTCAAGTAGAAATGATAGGCAATGGTGAATGTTTTGCAACTATGGGGCATGAGGAATGAGAATTTTTTTGTGCAAAGAAGCAAAATCGCTATCAACGCAATACAGTTTGTTGGTTGAGACAACTTTAAGACTTTAAGGACAGGTTTTGGATTCATTGAATTTTAGAACAGTATGCACAAACATATCACAGAGGTTACATTTTTAGAAGATGAATTCAAATTCAGGCACATGGTTTACTCTCAAACCACCATACCTTAGAATAATAATGACAGATAATAATATGTTATTAATAACATAACTAAATTTAAATAATATTAAGAATAGTAAAATGTCCTAAATTATAGACATTCAAGTATTTTTTTCTGATTTTCCTTTAATGCTCTTTTAATAAACTCATATTTTTTACAGGATATGTTTCACCCCAAGTTAGTTATTACATGCCCCTTTATCTCTATTATTCAGATCTCTTATCCTCAAAGAAACATCATGCTGAAAACCAGGTTCTCAGATTCTCCAACAGTACAAGGCCCTTGTTGGACTACACAGTATGTATCCTGTAATCTAATCTAATAAATCCTCTGTATGAAATATCTTTATTTTATCTGTTCTTCTCCTCCAGAGATCACTGTGTAATTAATACAGGGCAATTGCACTTTAATTGTAATTTAATTGTAATTGCACTTTAATGTGCAATTGCCCAGAAGTTGTGCTTGGTATGAGTAGTGATTATTTTTCTGTGTAGCTAAAGTAGTATATTTATTTGGTGATACTACTAAACAACTGTGTTGTTCAGCAATTTCCTACAAATTGAGACATTTTATCCTGAAAGAAACCTCATTATAACACAGGAAATTCTAACACTCATTAAAGCTGAGGATACAAATTGGGCTGAGTACCTCAGGAGTCTCAGGTACTTCCTGAAACTTAAAATATCCACAAGACCCCTTTTCCAAAGTTAGAGAAGAAGTAAATGACTGCTGGTCAGGGACTGTCTTATGCAGTGAGCTCTAGAAATACAGCCCCTGAGTCTTCTATGGTCGGTGGACTTTTCAGTGTCAGATCTGCCTTGGAGTCACCTGTGTCTTGAAGGAACCCCTCACCCATGTTCTGTATGCATGTCCCAATAAACTAATTGGTTCACCAAAATTGTATTTTGGTGCAGTAACGTTTTGATCCTCATTTGTGCCCTATCTAAAGGGATATGTGTTCAAGTCTCTCCAGGGAAAAAGATTCACAGAAGTGGTAAGGGAGCCAAGAAAGAGAAGAGGAAATGGAAGAAAAACACAGGACTCGGAAGTCTTCTTACAGAGAGGCAATGCAATGGAGAGAAATACTTTTATGCAAACTCCCATGAGCCATTTCTTCAGGTCTGGAGTGAGTTGAGTCAACACTGCAATTATGTACAAAGACCCCTCTTCACAGACAGGCCCTGCATTGAAGTGCAGAGACTGCTCTGCATAGACAGGTACCATGGAAGTTAGATCAACACTTAAAAAGTAAAAACGGGCAAGGGGATGTGCATCTAGGTCCCTTCAGCAGAGCAATAGAAACTGAGTCAGGTGACACCTCTCTAAAATGCACAAACTGGAGAATATTCAGCACAGTGTGCCCCTGCCACACTCCTCTGTGCTCATCAAAGGAATTTTCCATCTTGTTATAAATAATAACCTGGACAAGATACATGAAAGTTCCTTTTAGGCATATATGGGCTCTCCAGGATAGCAGTTTCTGAAAGCAGTGAAGTGCCTCAACAGCACCTTATTCCACATGAGGGAGAGGTGTGAGTGACTGAGTGTGTGTGTGTGTATGTGTGTGTGTGTGTGTGTGTGTACTACAATCTCCTATGGAAGGAGGAAACTGATGTTTCAGTGACCAGAACTATGATGATCTGTTAGTCTTATGTTGTAAGCATATTTTTTGAAAACAGGGTGACTTGGCTAGAATTTTCAGGGAAAATTATGAGGAAATGTGAAACTCCATAAAGAAATTAGAAACAAATTCCATGATGTCATTTTCTAGGGCCTAAATCACTGATACCTTTTACTAGATGAAAAAGCTCTTAAAATGAATCTACATCACCAACAATATTCATGTATAATGATGCCAAAATCATCCCACAAAATTTAATATCTACACTGACTAGAGATTGTCAACATGCCACGCCAAGTTCAACCTTCCTCAGCTGATGTGCTACATGTGCTTTGCAACTCCTAAGTGCCCATGGCAGTGGTGGGGGCAGAGCCAGGATAACTGAGAAGCTCTCAAGTGGCAAGAGCAAAAGAAGAGACACCACAGCTCAGAGGCCTCCACACACATATTGTGACATGAACACATACACACACACACACAAATACACATGCCACATTGTGTGATGGTCATTCTTTGAGAAATGATTATTCTGCTTTTTGGGAAAAGTATTGTTTATCTCATAAACATTTGAATTCACCAATTAAGCAGTTGGTGCCTAGATTATTATTCTATGAGTTTTCTGAAAAAGAAATTATCTACCTTACTCCACCAATTGAATCTCACTTACAAAGCTAGCATAATACATACAGAATATATAAGACTACAGACATTAACCAAAAATAAATGGTATTCCTGTTGCTAATAAAGGTATTATATTTAGACTTTCTAGGCACCAATTGGCACCAGTCTCTGTTCCAATAAGTTAAATTTGCTTTGAACATTTTCCAACTTTAAATCATAAAATTCTGAATATCATATTATTAGGAAAGCAAAACAGTACATTACATAAATTCAACCTTAATCAAACTCTATGGGCATGGGCAGTAAAAAAATCATCCAGCCCTTATTCTAGTAATTCAATTCCAACAAAGTTGTCTGTAGTTTCCCCTTCTCCTTAGAAAGTTTATAAGCTAAGCCTCCAAATTCAATGCTCTCTGCACTTAGCATTTTCAAATTCTCACCAGAATATTTCATAGAGCACAGTTTGCCACTCTGGAAGGTGTCTTCAGTTTTAAGTACAAAATCCATGGCATTCCTCCAACACACAAGTTCTAGAAGAGCAAAATCCAAGTAGTCACATTCTTATCCAGTAATATCCCAGTCATGGTACTCAAACCGTCATAGTGAGCCACACAGCACCAGAATGATCCTGCTAAAGCAGGCACAGTTATGGGAGGAAGAGATTTATTGAAGTTACTGATAAGGGGGAAGTTCCATAATGGTGAAAGAGGATTGACCACTTTCATAGGTCCAAGAAGAGAGAAAAAAACCAACAACAACACCACACACATATATCAGCAAAATGGCAGGGGAAGAAAGACAGGATTTTCTCTCTCTTGAGCTTCCTTATATCCTGCCCCCAACTGACAGGGTCATCCAATCTGGAGAGAGGGCTCACTCTGGGGGAGAGAACACCTTCTTTCATTAATCCTTCCTGTACTCAACCTCAGAGACCCATTAAAAATTACTGTAGATTACTCTGGGATCCTGCTGAGGGGCATGGAGGATGTAGGGTTTTGCTGAGTCTGGCAGGCTTCTAGGACTGTCTCCTTATAAGGAAGTTGAGGCAAAGTCTGAGGGCCCCTATAATTCTTAGCAATCCTGAAAACTCCAGCCCCCAGGCAGGCCACAGCTGTCCCGAGACAAGCAGGCAATTCAAAGCCTAACTTAGTCCAGCTACAATAACATACCTAAGCAATAGGTTACATTTCCTCTACTGACATCACAATTCTATACATGTCCATGTATAGTCACACAGCCCCCTCAATCTATTTATGCAAAATAGGAATCCAAAGAATACTGGCCCCTGCCAATCTCCTTGCTTCCTATGCTTCTACCTCTGACTTTCCTCTATATAAGCAACTGCTATCTATACAATAAAATGAGAATTTCCCACTGTCACATTCTCCCGAGGGTCTCATCTCTCGATTGGCTCACAGCTATTCCAAGCCTCTGCTCACCCAGCCCCTGTGGGTGAACAGGGAGTTGATGTGGCGCTGCAACTCCCTAACTAACCCACGGACCCAGAGATTACTAAACAGGTCAAGTTGACAACAAAACTTAACCATCAGAGAATAATTCTATTTTATCACACTATGAGAACATTTTGATGAATGCATACTAAGTCATCCTCACCATAGGATGATTCTTTGGTTCTTCACAAAGTCATGCTCAGCATAGGATGATTCTTTGGTTCTTCATAAAGTCATGCTCACCATAGGATGATTCCTCAGTTCTTCATAAAGTCATGCTTGACATAGGATGATACCTTGGTTCTTCATAAAATGAACAGATAAATAAATTCTGTTATATTTCCTGGATAAATTTATTGTAAAAGTACAAATAAAAATCTGACATAAGCTAAATAATTCGTATCTCAGTTCATGACGTACTCTCTCTATATATAAGATTGTGATGTCATTATTTGGTGCTTGAAAATCTTGGTTTCCACAGAAATTGTTTCTCAGATCTCATATTGAATTTGGATGGGGATGTAGAGACACATTCAGTATCACTTCTAACATTACAATTGTTAGGTCAGTAATATATGCATCATGGTAGTGAAGTTAAAAATTACCATTTGAAGTTCTGAAAAGCAGTGGCTAACATGACAATATTGTGTTTTAAAATTGTTACACTATGAAGAATGAGTTTCTAGGCATGATATGGAATATCAGTGTATATAAATCTTGATATGCAAAATCTTGTGAAAATTGACCTTTATATTAGTTCTTTCCGTAGACTGATATTGCTTCTTATGAAACCTGTGCTTTCTCAGAACCAGTCAGGGTTGACTTTTGGCATACATAGTCAGAAGATAAATTTTTCATTCATATATTTTATATCAGAGTTTTCTTATAAACATCAATCTTATTCTGATATCCATGCCTGCAATGATTCACCAAATCACTGTTTTAGAAGCAGTATAAAGCTCAAGGTCATTTTCTCCTTATTACAATCTGTCCCTTAGAAACTTTATTGAAATGTTTGTCTCTAACTGAGGCTTAGTGAATAGGAGACAAAATAAAAACATTCCTTTTAGGTCAACATTTGTTCTGTGACATATTTACATATTCTTTGTTTCATAGTTGCCCTTTTATTACCTAATGTAGTGAGATTGGACTCAGATAATAATTCCGATGTATTGAAGTTTCTTACCTCCATTTTTGGTTGTGAAAAATACAAGGAGAATGAATTCACTTGTCTCCTTGATTATTGATTTTGTCTCATCAGTTCTTTTACCTGATGCTGAGATATAACACATTTTCTATTTGTGTTAGACAAGACTAGGTCTAACAGAAGAATCTGTGACATTTAAAGGTTCTATGAAAGACTTTTTTTTCTGAAAGCCAATTGCTAAGGAAGGACTGCAAATGTATGCAAGTGTCAAACTACAAGCATTTTTTAAAATGTAAAAATTCCTACAAAAGAACAACTTGAGTCAACAAGATTCTTGTCCCCCATGCATACATTAAAGAGATGGTATCAAGAAGACTTTTTTTTTTAAAGTTTGGGATCATGTCAAAATTCATGTCATTAAGGAACTTCCTTCCAAGCAGTCAAGCTCATTCAGCATTACTAAATTTGCTCCCTCTTGTCATCTGTGAGGGTGCAGCTCTTTTACAGAGTTTAGCAGAAACTCTGAAAGACAAGTTGCTAGGGAAGCGCAAGGGGGAAAGTGGAAACAGTGTGTTGTTCAGTGAACTGTGACAGAAAATGTTTATTTCAATCAATTTTTTTAAAAATAAACTGACAGGAAGCCTCTGGAAGTGACACATGCTTGTAATCCCTGAACACATGAGGTGGAGGCATGTGTAACTGGCCATTCCCATGACACTTATAGAAGTCTTGTAGAACATTGGGTCAAATGAAAAGAAGAACATAATTATTTGAGATAAATATATAGTATTTTTCATTTGAATTCAAATTATTTTACATTGCTTTAGTTTTAATGGTTTCAAATTTCTATGAATGCTGCTAACTTGTCACTGTAGCAGAAACAAGCATTTGATATTTTCTAGTTCCACCAAAAGGTACTGAACATTTTAGAAAGATTAAGGCCGTAGGTGACATGATGCATACTGTATTTTAATAGTTGCATGTTCTCAGATGACTTCATGGCACTGTAAGCAGAGGGCGGAACCTTTAGGAGGTGAGGTCTTATAGAATGAAGTGGGGCCTAATTGAAAGATGTGAGGCCATCAGGGTATTCAAGACCAAAAAGGAGATCTTTTATCTTTGGATTGAATTAAATAGATATCATAACTAACTTGTAATTTAGAATTCCTGAAACACTTATATCTGAAAATTTCCTCAAATGCATGGTTCTCCAATATAAAGTAGGAACTTTGTACTGAAAGTGTCAGGCTCTGGTGTTATAGTATTGAATAATATTATAAAATTGAATAGTTTTGAATGGTATTACAGTACTGAGTCATCTAGTATTAGAAATAAATTTATTAGATTAATAAGAAAACTAGGGAAGATGAGCAAATACTGAAACTAAAAATCCTTGGGGTCCCAGGAGAAGGTTAAGTGTGTAAGAGCAGTTGCTGCACAAACATGTGGAACTGAGTTGAAGCCTCACTACCTGTGTGAAATGGCCACACACTCCTGTGATCCCAGTCCTAAGAGCCACAAAGACAGGAGGATCATCTGGGCTCACGAGGCAGTCAGCCTAAGCAAAAAAGCACAGAACTTTAAGTAGAAAGGCAATAGAAGAGATCCCACTAAGTCCTCTTCTGTCCCTGCTTTGGTATTCATGAACACTGGGCACAGGCATGGTGCAAAAGTGTATATACAACATACACTACATATACACCAGAAAAAAATTACTTGCAACATTATGGCTGATAAAGGAAAAGTTAATCAGTTAGATGATCATATGGATTACTTAAAAGTACAAGTAGTATTAGCAATTACATGGTTTTTCAATGTTGTATAATTAATAACTTACTTTGATCAACCCAATTTTAACAAAATAACTATTTTTTAAAAATTCTTTGCATATCATGCTTGCAGAAAATATTTATAGTTTTCAAATGTTGCAAGTATTCAACACATGTAAAGAATTATTTGATAAAATAACACGCATTGCTATGTGTAAGGCTAATATGTAAAGAGGCTTTTATTTAGTTAATATATTTATTTTATATGTTCCCATTCAAAATGATATGTATTAGCTATGATTCTTATTTTTTAACCAAAAAGGAAAAAAAAAGTCTCAAGTGATGAAGGGTTTATTTTGATTCAGGTTTTGAGCATTTAATCCACCATGGCAGAGAAGGCATGGTAGAAAGCAGGAATGAGGAGTGATACCCAGTACCCAGAGCATGAGATAGCTTTCTCATACCTGGACAAGTTAAGCAGCAGAGTCATGGGAAAGCGAATACTCAACTTGCATTTTTCCATTTTCCGCATTTTATTCAATCCATGACCTCACCCCATGGGATGAAGTTCTCTGCATTCTATGCAGGTCTTGCAAACTCAGTAAACCCTATTTGGAAATGCCATCAAAGACATCCAGCCATGTGCTTCATGATTGCCCTAGGTAATTTTAAGGTATATTTTCTATATCACAGTTTAAAATGGCCTTTATGTAATATTCATTTTTTTCTTTACTACATTCATAGAAAAAAGGGGATATTTTTCATTTAGCCAGAGGAACTTGAAAGCAGACAATAATGTGTTTACAAATAGTAACAGTGCACAGACAACACAAAGCAATGACCTTGGCATGGGTTTTACATGCTGACCTTGTATTCAATGTTTTGACAAGAAACAAGTCCTGGTGGAGAAGACAATGCAATACTTCTTTCTGTACGGGGAATCAGATTGAAATTTTAGCAATGAAATAATTCCTAAATTTATAAGCTGAATGTTACAGTTTTTGCATCTTTGATTCATTTAACTTTAATACATTTATTTGTTGCAAATTAAATCCAACTTTCTATTTCCCCTTGTGCTCTAGGAATATACCTCCCAAGACCCATTAGAGGGGAAAACAATGCAGCTCAATGCCCCATATCCACACATACAAGGGAGGAATAATTAAGACCCTGGAAAAGCAAGGATTAACAGCCTAGAACAGAGACAAGCTATTATGTGAATCCTATATGAGATATTCCTAGTAACGAATTCATTGCAAATATACATTCCTATGGAATATTACTGCTGCCTTGACGTTTATTAAATATATAAGGAACTAAATTAACAGTTTCCTGTGTGTTTCAATTAAAGAGTAATAAATGATTCAGATATTAGCAAAAGTGAATTTTCATAGGAATAAATATCTAAAACCCAGTGAAGTTCCTAATAGCATCATAAAACTTGGCCTTTAATGCTGTCAATACTCCTGTGGACCCTAGCTAACTTCATGCTGATGCACAGGTTTATAGAAATTAAATTTGCCTATGACCAAATAAAGGAGATAGAAAAATTGATACTAATCTGATCAGATCTATTGCTGTGAATTTGGTTGCTTTCTTTGTGTTTATTTTATTTTTTATTTTTTTGAGGTAAGGTCTCTTTCTAGCACAGGCTAACCTGGAATTCACTATGTAGTTTCAGGGTAGCCTCAGACTCACAGGAGTTCTCCTGCCTCTGCTTCCCAATTGCTTGAATTAAAAGCATGGCCACCATGCACAGCGTGAATTTGGTCATTATATGCACTAGTGTAGAAGACAAGAATTAATATGAATTATAAAGTTATAGAGTTTAGCAAAAGTTTCAAGCTGTGAAATTATTAGAAAATATGCATTGTATTTTTCCTCCCTATGTTTATTGATAGTTGCAAAAATATAGTGGATCTCAAAGTTTTGTTCTGTCATAAATAAATAAAAATAAAATAAAAAGAATAATAAAATCAGAAATGAAAAGGGAAAGATCAAAACTGACACCAATGAAATTTGATTAATCACCAGGACTTACTTCCAAAACCTCTATTCCAAAAATGGCAATCTAGAATTAGTGGATGAATTCTTGCACACCAACCACCTAACAAAACTAAACCCAGAACATGTAAATCTCCTAAATAAACCTATCATATGGATCAAAATAAAAATGTAATTAAAAAACTTCCCCAGAAGGAAAAGTCCAGGTCCTGATGGATTCTCAGCCAAATTCTACCAAGTCTTCACCACAGAACTGAAACCACTCTTTCTCAAGCTTTTTAGAGTAATCAGAGAACAAGGAATACTTCCAAACACCTTCTATGAAGCTTGCATCTCTCTTAAACCAAAACCGGACAAAGATAAATCCAGATAGGAAAAGTATGGACCTATATCCCTGATGAACTTATGTCCTTTTCGTTCCTGGGACGTTGTTCCACAGAATGCTGTTGGTTGCTGTGGACATTGTGGGAGCAGTTGTTCGCAGCTGCTGCCGATGGTTTGGATTCCACAGAGGTTGTGCTGTGCTGGCAGCTGTGCCAGCTGTGGTTCTGTGGGTAGCTGAGTGAGGGAGGGAGTGGGGCATGCATTGACTCCCCATTCATCCACTGAGCCAGGTGGGCAGGACATGAGTCAACAACAGAAAATGACTCTTGGAATCCAGCCGCAGGAGGTAGAGGATGTTTAATGTATGTGGGAAGGTCATATTTATAGAAAGGAGAAGCCAGGAAAATTAGAGGCAGGGGCATCAGCAAGGGGATTGGTCAGGGCAAGGAGGTCTATGGATGTCTCATGAGTGGATAGGCAGGGGCCAGTATCCTGTGAATGCCTAATTTGCATAGATAAATTGAGAGGCTACTCAGCCCTGAATGGTGGGAAATACATAACCCTAGTTCTGGGTTCGATGGTGGCAGGTATAGAGGAACTGTCACCTATCATCCAGAACAGCTGGGGTGGGAACACAGGGCTGTGGCTTGCCAGGGTGCCTGAAGGTTTCTAGGATCAAGGGAAGAGGGGGCAAAGCACCTTCCAGGTTTCAGTGAGTCAGAGACTTTACCAAGGCTTCAGTCTGTCTCAACTCCAGTTAACCCTTTATGTTCTCCATGCCTCTAGCAAGGTCCCACAATTTCCCTTTTTATTTTTATAATGGAGGGAGCCTAAGACTTGTTTGGTAGTGACCTGAGCGATATTTGCTATTTGATAAGTGGGATGGTGCAGGTGGCTATGAGCAGCAGGGTTCCTACAGCAAGGAGGGAGCCAAGGAGTTGGGGGAGGCAGGAAATCAATGGAATGGAGAGCCAATGGGGTGGGGGCATAGGGAACATGTGTCAACTCATTGACATAAAAACAACATTTTTTCCCAAGTCCATATCCCCCAGGTTCAGCAGTGATGAGATCCAGTGTTCTCTGGTTTTGGAGCACTGTTTTAGCAGGAGAAGTCTCTGGAGGGATTTAAGCTGCTGGTGGCTAACATGTCTGGTCTACTGGGAGGCAGCGGGACTGGGCGAGGGCTGCTTCTGGGATTCCCAAGGCTCGTATAGGGAGAGTTGCACCAACCAGGACACCAACCAGGAAGGATGAAATTTTTTTGTTCTCAAGGGCTGAGCAGGAAGACTGCTTCATTTTCTGGATGGAGATAGACCCGTGGGACAATCATAGCTGGGGAGCAGTCAGTGGGGGTGGATGAGTTCATGTAGGGCGCAGTAATCATTTCCCACGAGGAGGGGGCCTGGTGAGAGCAGGGGAGTTTAGTATGGTAGCAACTACACTGTTAGAATGAAGGAGGACAAAGACAGCGATTAGAATAGCAGAGAGAGAGGCTTGGGGCAGGCATTAAGGCTTCACAGCATCCACAAGATCATGGATGTCCTTCTATGAGATTGGGTGTTTCTGACAGGCACAGAATTGATGTTGGTGCCATCTCCTTTGTCTTCTGGGTTTCCTGACCTTCATGGATATGTGGGCCATTTTCTTGGCTGGAGGGCTGGAATCTGACATTTCTGGCTGGAACCCAGATAGGATTAGATTGATTCTGTGGAAAAATACAATCAAAGCCTCTTCCTGTCGTAAGGAGGGGGTCTAGCCCTTTCCAGAGATCATCTAATGGATCTCTCCATTGCACTAGGATGGCAGTGGTCACCTTGGTTGTTTTCCAGTGGAGGGAGATAGGGGGTTGAGATGAATTTTTATATATGTTAAAGATGTTATGGGTGGGTAAGGTCATAGTTAATTGCATACTGGGAGGGTAAGGGTTCCCTTTTTGGTTTTTAAGTTGAGCCTTAAGAGTTTGGTGCGTTCTCTCAATAATTACTTGACCTTCAGGATTATAGGGAATTCCTTTATGGTGATTTTCCACTGTAAGCAGAAGGTTTCAAATCTAGCACTGACAAAGGCAGTGTCATTGTCTGTGTTTGCTGTGGAATGCCCATCACAGCAAAGGTGGAAAGCACTTGGTTGATAAGCCTTTTAGCATTTTCTCCTGTCTGAGTGGTTGCCCCGATAAAACGAGAGTAAGTATCTACAGTTACAAAATCATATTTTTGTTGACCAAATTCAGGAATATGAGTAACATCTATTTGCCAAAGGGCATTAACTTTAAGCCCATGGGTGTTTGTGCCCATTGCTTGGATTGTGAGTGTTTTAATTAGGGAAGCACAAGAGATGCATGTTTATATTATCATTTGAAGCTGTTGCTTAGGGATGGAGGGGAACCATAACTATAATCTTTTGAGATTAACATGGGTATTAGTATGGAAATCTTTTGGTATTTCTGAGATTGTCACTAGATCTGTGGCTGTGGGAATTTGTGATATTTCTCCCTGAGAAGCCATCAGGTCTACTAAGGCATTTCCCTCAGTTAGAAGGCATGGCAGAGGGTGATGGGATTTGAAGTTTTGCATGTATAAAGGAGCCCTCCTTTTTTGAATATTGCCAGTAATTTTAAACATAAGAGGGGAGAGAGGATTTTCATCTAGGCAGGCAAATGAACAAGTAAGCCAGGTGTTGTAGTCAGCCACATGCCGCTGGGATGAATCTACAAAACGGGCACAGATTTCGGAAGAAAATATTTGTGATGGTTAAGTTTTGATGTCAACTTGACCTTTCAAGTAATCTTGGGTGGGTCTCTGAGGATGATTAAAGGAAGGCAAGCTTCTCAGTAGGGGGCAGGATATAATGAAGCTCAGGAGAGCTAGAAGTAAATATCCTTTCCTGTGTGGGCAGTGCAGGAAGGAAATTCCAGAGGCTCAGCAAGCCATTAAGTCTAGGATAGAATTGCAAGACACCACCCTAGGGCTATATAAAGGTGAAAGAATTCTCTCCTTGCCCTCCTGCCTGTTTGCTATTGTGTGTGGTGTTGGTGATGGGTTTTTCTCTCTGCTTGGACCTGTGAAAGATGACCAGCCTCTTTCACTTTTATGGAACTTCCCCTGGATCTGTAGCTTGAATAAATTGTTTCCTCCCATAAACTGTGCCTGGTTTGGAGATTCATCCCAGTGCCGTGTGGTTGACTGCAACAGTATTATTGAAGTAATAGACTCAGGGGAAGTTAGGGAAAAGGCTGGCCCGCTTTCACAGTTGGGGAGGGGTTAAATATTGGGCTCATACCTGGCTAAGGACATATTTTGAAGTTCATTGTTTATTTTATCCAGTGCTTGTTTGGCCTCCATACTTAAGGAGCGAAGATAGGAGGAATTTTTATCCCCTTTTAGCATTTTAAAAAGTGGCTGTAAGGTCTTGTAAGAATTGGGATCCACACGTGAAGCCAATTGAGGTTTCCTAAGAAACTTTGGAGGGAAGCTAGAATTAATCTTGAGGGAAAAGAAAGGATGGGTTTTAAAGGTAACATTGAGTGTTAGAGAGCTGGCTTAGTGGTTAAGATGCTTGCCTGAAAACCTTAATGTCCTGAGTTCAATTTCCCAGTTCCCACATAAGGGCACATGTCTCTGGAGTTCATTTGGAGTGGCCCAGGACCTGGCACACCCACTCTCTCTGACTTCCCCTTTCTCTCTGCTCGCAAATAAATAATGAAAAATATTAAAAAATAAATAATGGTCAGGTTGAGTTTAGAGAAATTTCAATCTCTAAGAATGTGATTGGTGGAATGAGCTAAATTTTGTTTGGGGCAATATTATATTCTAGTGATGTTAAACAGGGTATTAATTGGTCCCTCAATTTGGTTGGGGACATGGATGGGTCTCCACAGACAAGAATGTTATCCACATAATGATAAATGTGAAGACCCTTGTCTAGGTGAGGCTTTAGAACCATGGGCACTGCTTCCTGGCATATAGTAGGGCTGTTTGCCATTCCCTGAGGGAGTACCTTCCATTCAAATTTTTGAGCGGGTCCTGCATTATTATCAGAAGTGACTGAGAATGTGAAGTGCCTTTGGTCTTATGGATGTAGGGGAATGGAAAAAAAACAGTGTTTGATATCTATTGCAAGGAGGGGAGTGCCAGCAAGAATAGCTGAGGCAAGGGGCAGTCCCCTTTGTGGAGCTCCCCAAATTAACATAGTTTTGTTAATAGCCCTTAGATCTTGTAATAATCTCCATCCTCCTGATCATTTTTGTATTACAAATACAGGAGTATTCCATGGACTCCTTGAGGGGCAGATATGATCAAGGTGGAGTTGTTCAGTCACTAACTGATTTAGAATTTTGAATTTCTCCCTGGACAAAGGCCACTGTTCAACCCAGACTGGCTCATCCGAGAGCCATTCTAAGCAGGGAGTGTCATAATTGACAGTGGCCCTTAGGATTGGGGGTGACATTGTTCAAGGTATTTTTCAATACCTTGTATTTCTCTGCATTATTTTTCTATATTGCTAGTAATTACAACATTAAGAGCTTCAAGGATATCCCTTCCCAGTAAAGTAGTTGTAACGTTTGCCACTAATGATCTGAAAAGGCCTGTGGTTCCATCAGTTTCCCTCCATTTAAATGCTTCTTTAGTTATATAAGCTTTGGATGGGCCTCCTACTCCCATTAGCTGTGGCCCTAGGATGAGTTCCCAGTGTTGTGGGATTTCAGATTGTCTTAATATAGTATTGTCTGCTCAAGTATCTATTAGGCATTTAAGAATTTTTCCTCCAATTTCTAGAAGTAATTTTGGGTGTGTTTCTTCAGAATACTCATGACCTATTGTATATTATGGGCATTCCCTCTTACTGGCAGGACTGAGGGATTCCCCTTTTGTAAAGATTTTAAGGGTTTGCCACCCTTATCAGAACTGGCATGACAGTCTCTTCCAATGGAACCCTTCATGGCACCTTGGACAAATTGTCCAAGGTGGAGGGATTTTATCAGTACGGGCTTTTTATTTGGGGTATCTGTTATTGTTGGGTATTCTGTCTTCCAATGCCCTTCCTCACCACAGGTAAAGCATTATCCCTGTGAGTGTAAGGCTGTAGCAAGAGCCTGTGCCAGGGAGGCTGTTTTGTGGGAAGTAGTTCCTATGTCCTGGGTTGCAACTATCCACTTGTCATAATGCTCATTTTTTAGTCCTTGGCAAGCTAATCTACATTCTGGTGTCATCTCATCCCATAATATAGTTTTAATGAGCGTGTCTCTGGCAGCTGTGTCAGGAATTTTTCTCTCCAAGCTTATCTTGCTTCTTAAAATGAAATCAGAAAGATGTTCTTCTGGCTTTTGTCAGAGGAACAGCAAAGAGGATGAATTGTCTTGGGAGTCAGATGGGGGCGTAATCCTGTCCCATGCCTGAATGGCACACAGGTGAAACTGTTCATAATATACAGGAGGCTAGTGGGCTTGCTCTATGCCTGTGGAAAAGTTGCCCTGTCCATAGGGTTCATCAAAGCCCCAGGGAATTTCCTGTTGGCCTTCATTATTTTTGATTTGTTGGAGATATTCATCTCTATAAAGTGCCTCCCACTGAAGGAACAGGGAGCTGGGGATGGAGGACCTGTAGATATCTATCCAGTCCTCTGGAGTGTTAAGAGCTCCATGCATACTGTGGAGGAGGGATTTGGTCCAAGGGGTGTGAATTCCAACTTCTCTGACAGCCTGTCTTAATTCTTTTAAGTCATTGGCCTGATATGTGTACCACTGAGAAGGTTGAGCTCTCATGGGCTGAATGTTTACTGGAGAAGCCTAGACAGGCTCAGTGTTTTCTGCTTTATCAGTCTAATATTGATCCCGAATTTCACATAGCTGTTGGGAAATTGTCAGTGGTTCAGAGAGAGAGCAGAGGAGGGGGCTCTTTTGATTTTTGGTTTCTACGGCACCATGGGAATATACAGTGGCAAGGGTGGAGGCAAAGGTAGATAAATACATTTGGGCACTAAAGAGTTAACAGTGCTTTCATCTGAAAGGCTGGAAGGCATGTCTGAGGTGCGGGACTGTAGCTGCTGAGGCAAAGGTTTCATCAGCTTGGCTGGAATAAGCGGCGGAGTTTGTGATGCTGAAGTTAGAGTGTCGGTACATGTGAGTTTTTGCCTCATTTCTTCTACAGCCCTTTTTAGGAATTTAATATTTGTCATTAGGTGATCCTCAGAGCCTTTTTCATCAGAATTAGTATTATTTTGTTCTTTAGGATCAGCTTCTGTTTCAGAAGGGCTTAAGTTTTGTCCATACACTAAAACTCCTGACAAGATCTGGTAGCAAACAATGTGAGTTCCTGGAAAGGACCACCCAATCAGGTGACAGCAGTTTAACTATGTACAATCATGAAGAACAGAAGGAAATCAAAAAGTATTTCCAAACACTGAAGGATAATAGT